>OY997588.1:133050627-133349118 GCA_963921825.1 Erodium maritimum | reverse complement strand
ACTTATCATTCCTTCAGTGACCGGGTAAAGAGGTTCCTTTTAATTAGTGAAATATTGTCAATTAGTTCCTACATTCTAAACAGTTACTACGATTAATAAGTTTTTTTTTTGAAAGGATTAATAAGTTATTAAATTGATATTGGTATTTATTTTTTATGGATTGAATTTTAATATATTTATAATTATGAAATTTTACTTTTGACATGATTGAATTTGATGATATGGAAGTTTAGTTTGACTCTTCTATCACCTAACTATTTGATTTTGGCTTTGTTTAGTTAAGGAGTAGTTGGACGATGGAGGTTTCTAGCTTGTCTTTAGTAGCATGTTTTTTTAAAACGAATAATTGGGGATGTATTATTGTAAATAATAAACTATACAAGGTAGGGCTAAAAAGCTCTGGACTCTAGAATATCGTTCGGATTGATTGTAGCTAATTCGGCTCTCGTGAATCTGTAGAAAACGCCTATTTTCTCTCGTAGACCAAACCCGAGGACAACTCCTTACCAGTATTTCAATCATGTCTAACCAAAAACTAAATGTCCAACCAACTAAGAAGAGAAAATTATTCAAACTGAACAAATAATAATAATAATAATAATAATAATAATAATAATCGTAGAGCAGGAAAATAGATTGTGATATGTATGCGGCTTCCCCGACACTTCCCAGCACCGGACGTCCCGGGTCTATGGGTATAGACCCATATTGAACCTTCCCACCCCCGTCGGGTCTCCTCATTGGTCTTTTCGGGGCTACTAAGTCCCCGCATGTTGATCCTTAGTCTCGTTCTCGTCCCTCAGCTGGTAGCTCGATGGAATTAGACCCGAGAGCTTCAGTGTCTTCATTATTCCAGAAGCTTTGGTCTGACGATATTGCCCATTTTCCTTTGTCCTTGGACTTCATTGACTTGGTTCTTATCGACCTCACTCCCCCAGATCCTGAGGTTATTTCTGATTCCCTGGTTTCGGAGCCACCCCACCTGCAAATAAATCAGGAAAGATAATCTCTCCTTCTTCTCTGATGTTGGCCAAGCCGTTAGGCTTCAAAATAGTCGAAGACCCGGCTAACCCTCCTGGGTTCCACCTTGCATTTTTGGAATAGCCCCCCTCCGAGACTTTCTTGGCCAAGTCGTCAGACTCCGATTGGAATCCATCATGTCCTCCCAAAATCGGAAATCCCGGTGAAGGTGCCAAAGAGATACTATTGGTCCCTACTTTGTGTCCCCCCACAACATCGCTAGCCTTTTCCTTGAACGGGTCAAGGGATAGAGATGTAAGAAGATCATCCACCGACGATTCCTGTATCACCCTCTGAACCCTCCAAACCGTATTAAGGAGCCGATCCACGTCCAATTGCTTTGGTACACGAATAGAGTCGTCATACCTGATCTCCTCTGGAAAACTTCCCGAAAGGTACGTCGTACAATCTGCGGTGCGGTGAGTCAGTCTCCCGTACAGGGTGCAGAAACCCAATAGTCGCTCATACTACAGTCCAACCAGAGAAGGCTACAAATGGCCGGAAAACGGAGGCGAATCCTTCTCCTTATCAGTTGATCTACATTCAGGCCAATCTGCATCCACAAAAAAATCATCCAAACGTCGCACAGGGGGAATTGGAGTAGTAGTTACCTGAATACCTATAGTTGAGGCGATGAGAGCACGAACTAGAGCATTCCAAGCATCTTCTGGGACATTCATTGCGCGGACCCCTATCTCTATGCATCCGAAATGGATTTCATCGGGCTGCATGCAGGAATGAAGCGGTACCAAAAGAATTGGGTATCCCTTAAAACCCCAAGGACGGATATCCTCCATAGTTGCACAGGACGGAAAATGGAACACCAGCACTTCTTTCGTGAGGCACTCGATTTGCAAGCCATCCACCTTCCAATTTTGGAGCATAAGTCCACAAAGGACATTCATGTTGTGGCGCCCCGTACCCGCAAACCTATTAGTGAGAGAGAAAGGAAACGGTCGTCGAGGGAAACAGGGGTGGCTTCCACGAGGATCTCTAGGACCTCATCGTCGTCTTCCCAGTCCAACACCATTGTCTGTTTCCCTAGATCGGTCTTTGTTGGACATTGGGGCATCCGTGACCGATCTATCACAGTAAGGGTCGAAACGGACGGGAGCACCGCCGAGGAGAGTCGGGACGGCTCTCGGGTTCTCGACGTAGCCTTCCCTGCCTCTACATGTGGCAGACGGAGGACCTGCCAAGTCGGCGCCTGAGGTTCCTCGAGAAGACGAGAGCCGGAATCGTCGTGCATAAAGTCGGTCATCTCCTCCGAAAAAAACCCATCCGAGAGGGGAGGGTTGCGCAGGCCGCGAAGGAGCACCTGAGCTCGGCGACCCCGAGGTGGTAGAGGTCAAGGGGAGGTTCGTATCGGGTAAATCGTTGTGGGGAGTGGGGATTGTGCCCGACATAGTGTTTTCCGGCGATGAAAGGGGAGAGGAGGCCATAAGATCAGCGATGAGAGGTAAAAAGACGATTGCGATGACGACGAGGGTTGTAGAGAAAGAAGGTATAGAGGTTTTTTCAACCATAAGGATAGCTTTTTCAACTTTTTTACTACACTTCTTCAATAACATGTTAATTTTGAAAATAAGTTTATATATTTGATTTCATATATTATTACATAGAGATTCTGTGTTGGAGTCTTTTTTTTAAGAATAAGATATAGTTTTCATTAATAGTGAAACAGAGTCATTACACTGGTTATTGATTTTGGAGGAATAATAGTCTAATAACCTTTGGCAACAAATCGGTCCAAAAGAAAACGATTATAGCGATCATAACTAAAGCAAGAAATATAACTAAGATAGAAATTGAAACCAAAACTAGAACAGATATAAAATCCAAAAGGTGTCAACTACATGCCAAGAACCGCTTAAAGTAGGGACTAAACGCTGCTTGGTACCTTCTCTCCAAGGACTCATTTTATCAAATGAGCTACTGACAGTCTGGCTGGAAGTGGCATCTCGTCCTAGGGACTCTTGCCGGAGTAGGTCTCTGGAACCAAACCTGACCTCATCAGTAATAACGGGGGGGGGGGGGCGCATACATGATTTAGGGATTCGTCCCCATAAAAGTTTGTGAATCCTTGGGTAAAATATTTGAATCACCGCTCCCTACACATAAACCTTGCAAAAAAGAACAAAGCAAATAAAATAAGCAAGAACCAAACAATCAGAGATCGAGGATGAGGTATCGGTGGATGCCAAGGAGGTGGATACACCGATGACGGCTTCAGAGGCGGTGGTTTCTGCTCAGGGGAGGGGATTCAAGGCGGGGAGATTGACTGATATCGAATAGAAACAGGTGGAAACCTTTCGGGGTAGCAGGGGGACCGGAACAAAAAACCGGAGGCACGTCATTAGTGGCGAGGGGGAGCCAGCGGCGCGGTGACTAGAGGTTGCGCAAATGAAACCCTAGCAGCAGCGCGGTAACTAGAGGTTGCGCAAACAAAACCTTATCAGAACATGGAGAGAGCTTTTCCATTAATGGTAGGTTGCACGACAACGACTACAAAATCAGATTGTGGCACAGTCGATGGTGCACAAGATCCGGCTAGAGTTTCTAGGATAAAAACAATAGATGCTCGAACTTCTGGAAATGTCCTAAAACACAATGACGGTATCATGGAGGATGACTAAGGTTGAGAGTTCTCAAACTTTAACAGAAAAAAGAAAAAATACATACCGTTTGTTGGAGTAGTTTATGGCAATATAGCATTATTATAATTTATATAAAGAATATTTTTTTATTAAAGTCTAAATAAAAATAAAATTAGTTGAAAATTTAAAAATAATGAATCGATGATACATTAAAATACAAAGAAGTGTAATTTTGCTCTACATTTTTATCTGAAACTTTTATTCCTTTTTTTGTTTTTTTTAAAACTTAAATGGCCCCACACGTATTATGTTAAGAGGATGCGTGTTCTATAGTGATGTCATCCCATCATGCGGTTCCTCATGTTCCTTTCAAATGTTTTCTTCCTCAAAGCACCTGCAACGTGGCAGCTGTGTCGTTGTAGGCCCTGCCACGGCTCTACCACGACTCTTTGTCACGGTTCATCGTTGCAGGGCGTCGTTGTAGAGGGGTCATGGCTAGGTGTCGTTGCAGGATCCTACAACGACGCGACGCGCCGTTGCAGCGCCAACGGCTAATCGGCGGGCCAGTGACAAGACGGCATGTGTCGGCGCCGAATAAAAAAACTAAATTTTCCTATATATACAGATTAAGCCTAACCTAAAAAATCTCTCCTTCACTTGTATACACAAGCTCCCTTTCTTCTTCTATTCTTCTCAAATTCTCTCGAATTTTTTTTCCTTTAATTCACAATGGACGAGAGTCGTCGCCTCCAATTCGTATCCGACTCGTTGAACAACGATGAAGCCGACTCTCAACACACCGAAGAAGACGTCATGGCGAATATCGAGTCATACACCCACCTCCTCAACTCGAGCCAATCATCGCCGCTTCCCCCATACAACCCTCTCGAATACTCCCAATGACCATAGTTGCAATTCCCTAACGTGCAACCTTTACAGCCTTCCCAATTCGTTCCATCCACGCAATCGAGGAGGAAGGGGAAGGGGAAGAAGGCTGCATTTACATCGACTAAAGCAGCTCCACGGCTGAAGTGGTCTATCCAAGAGGAGGAAAGATTTGGCGAGTTCGTGGCTCAACAATTCTCTTGACCCCATCACAGGGAAGAACCAGAGGAATGACATGTACTAAAAAAGTACATCTCGAGTTCCAGTCGACGAGAAAGGAAGGCGATCCACCTTGGGACTAGGGTTCTTGCAAGGACCATTGACATCATATCAACAGAAGAGTCACAAAATTCCAGGAGAAGTATACCAACTTTGAGAGCGATCTCACAAGCGGGATGAGCGAGGATGACGTCATTGCAGCGGCTAAAAAGGCGTACAAGGAGGAGGAAAACCACGAGTTTGCTTGGAAGCATGTTTGGAGGATCGTGAGGACGCAACCGAAGTGGCAACATCACAAGGTCCCACAATGTGACGTTGACATTAACCTCGACGCAGAAAGTGAAGCAAGAAAGTGTACAAGGTTGGATGAGTCTCGCAACTACACATCGGGCGACGGATGCGACCACGAGTTGAACTCTCTTGCAAGGGAAGAGCGACCGATCAGCCAGAAAGAGCCAAGACCAAGGCTCGAGGCAAAGGAAAACAAATGGACCCCTCACCCCAGCCGGCAACGGTACCACCCGAGCAAATGCAGTTTCTGACAAAGTATGCTGAGTGGGAAGCGAGAGTTGTTGCGAATAAACAGAATCTCGAAGATACCAGATTCAAGATGCAGGAGCGAGTCATGAAGATGTTGGACCGAGTGGTTAGCCAAGACATCACCAACATGTTCGAGGAGGATAAGAAGATTCGTCACGCTCTCATTGAAATCCTAGGGAAACGTTTGGAGTCGCTTTAGTTTGGTTCTTAATCTATGTAATAAAAAAAAATCTAGTTGCACTTGTTGTAGTTTGGTTTTTCATATAGTGAATAAAAATAATTAAAAAAAATAAAAAAAAAATTATCGGTTCGGTGCCTCTTTCTTCGTGCACGGTTACCATTTAGGAATGGTAACTGTGTGGGTCGTGGCTGCCACATCGACCCCCTCTCCCTCCCTTCCTATAAATATCACTCACTTCTCCCTCAAAATCTCACACCTTTCTCCATCTCTCTCTCTCAAACTCTCTCAATTCATTCTTCATATTATCAATGTCGGGTGCATCGTCTTCTTGGGAAACCGGTCCTCTATGGTGCCCGGAGGAGGAGATGCATTTGGTGTTGAATTGGCTCACCTATGTCGAGATTGGGGCAACTGTACCTCGCTTTCGTTCAAACCGGAGATGAAGCGTGGCCAAAGCGGACGGAGAAGAAAATTAAGGATCATTTCCAAAAGATGAGCAAAAAAGTGCAAGGCTTTCGATAAGATTTACCGGGGACATCTCAACGACCTTAGGAAAAGCGCAACCGAGGAGGAAATCTATGCTGCGACCGTGAGTGATTATGAAAGCCAACACGGACTATGGACAAAACATGTTGTGTGAGAGATTCTCAAAGACTAGGGTGAGTGGCGTCTACACATTGGAGCCGTTAGAAATTAGGTTAATTATCTTTTTTTTAATTACCATATTTTTAATTATCGTATTTTTAATTATCGTAGGTTAATTAGGTTATTATGTATGTTGTGTTTGTGGCTTTAAATAATAATATTATTTATATTTAGATGATTTTAAAAATATAAAAAGTTTATACCATGACTCCTTTATACTAGTCATAGTATACTATTGGAGAGACCATATATGAGGTAGTAGTATGAAGAAGAGAAAAAGTCAAAAAACAACTATGACTTTGTACTATTAGTCATGGCATACCGTTGTAGATGTTCTCAACCTACAAACTCCAAATTTTTATGTTCGACTATACGTGATAGTATTCATCCTCTTCCTTTCGGATGTCCTTTATAAATGATAATATTTATTCATTTATCGGATTAGACACGTCTGTCCAATTTGTATGACGGTGATACATAAGGCTGCGGAGTATTTAATTACTGAAATTATATCCATTTGAAGTTTTGTTTGATGACACAACATACCAAAATACGGAGGCGGTTCTTGAACTTACAGGAGTATGTTAAAATAGAAAAATATAGTTACTGACGGACGTTGGAATGATGGTATATATGGTTCCTTCCGTGATCATATAAAAACCATAATCAATCAGAAGTTACTTAGTCATCTCCATCAACCCAAAATCTTGGTTTCTTATCATGAGATGACATGAGACAACACTGGTATCTTTACTGTGACCAGATTCCAAGGATTTTATTAGTTCTTTTTGTGCTGAAGTTTGAATCCACATGAAAAAAATAAAAATAAAAAGTTATTTATATTGATTAAGACTATATCCAATCAATAAGATTTATTTTTTAATTGTAGAAATTTGACTCGATAAAAGGTCCATTTTAAATAAAACTTACATTTTGAGGTTTGTAGTTTCGATATGGTGAGTCTTGTTCTTTTGAGGTTTCCAACACTGTTATGGTGAGTCTCAAGAGATTGCGACTATGAGCAATGCTTCAGATCAAGCATAGCATTGTTCCATGTAAATTTTATTTAAAATAGGATTTTCATAATTAAAAAATTGATCTTATTAATTGGATCTGATCCTAACCTTTGCAGGTTTGTATTTATTCTTGGAAAATTTTTACTTTGTTATTTTGAAAAAGTTTTATTTTCAAATTAGTACCCAGACTATTTTTTTTTCTTTTCCACCCCTTTTGATAAGTTTTATTTTCAATTTATTCTTGGGAAATTTTTACCTTGCTATTTTGGAAAAGTTTTATTTTCAAATCAGTACCCTAAACTATTTTTTTTCTTTTCCGCCACCCTTGATAAGTTTTATTTTCAATTTATTCTTTTTCATTATTTTTATGTCCAAAACATTTAACAAGTCCATAATACCCCTCATTAACAGTCAAATGTTCAAAATCACGTCATTGTTTTTTCAGACCTAAAATATGGTCACGGAAGTTAAACCTTTCGGGACATGAGTTTATAACAACAGAAACACTTGGTCTCGAACCGAATTTTCAAATATTGAGTCCCTTAGTATATTCAAAAACAATAAGTGCACATAGGAATCGGATTCAGAAGATGAAGAACCTCTTGGATAAGGGGTCAAGAACATTTTGAGAGAGGTGATGGGTGTGGGAATGTAGAATGTTAAGAGGGAGGATGAAAGAGTGGTGTGAGAACGTGGATATTTTAGATTGAAAGGTTAATTATTTTTAGTATTCCTTATGTATTGATAATACACATTTAGTACCCCTTATGTATTGGTAACACACTAGACACAATTTTATTTAAGTTTACGCCATTTTGATGATTTATGACCAATTCATAAGACATGTCAATTGTATTGTTATCAATAGTCAAAGGGTATTAAATGATTTATGGCTCATTCATAAGGGAGACTAAAGGTGTGTTACCAAAACGTAAGAAATGTTGTTGAACGTTATAAAATTTTGGGGTACTAAATGCGTGTTACCAATTCAAAAGGAGTACAAAAAGTAATTAACCATAGATTGAATTTATAGACGAAAATAAGCTTTTTTTTATTTCACACTATCATGTGGCAGCCCTAAAGCGGCCAGTGGCGTTGCGCCAAAACCAAGAGCCTACGACAAATTTGGAGTCTGAAAAAGCGTTACACCGACGCATTCTACACTCCCGGCGCTAAGCAACGACTCCAACCCACGTCATCTCCCCTCATTACTTGCCCTTGATCCAATGTCCGATCTTTGCCTTCCCACTGAACAGAAAAGAAAAAGGAACCATTGCAACGACAATAAGATCATGAAAGAAAAACCCATGATGCCAACACAGCTAGGAAACGGCATTGCTTTAAATATCTGGACATGCTAATGTTTGATGAATTAGATTCCACACATGAGTTCAGTTTTAAATCGCCTGGACAGTGAAGCTGAAACTGTTGTAGATACTACCCGGGTTCTTAACCTGGTTTAGTCCTCAAAAACTCTTCAGGTATTCATAACCTACCTTATTACAATGTAACCCCTCCAAGAAGACAATGATCTTACAAAATTTCTCTCATAGCCAAAAAAGGGTACAGAGAATACTAGCCATATGTGTTTCAATTCCCATATGATTGACTCATTCTTATTCAAGAGGTTCAGTGCCAGATTTGTGCAACCTCTTAATCTGTATTGCAAGAGAACAAATCCAAATCTTCTATTGATTCGGCTTCTGTTTACTCTCATCTTCTGGTGGCAGTGAAATGAACTGTACAATTTTCTGAACCTGCACGGGATCCATTCGAAACTTTTCAGCTATCTGGGGGACACCCATTGGTCCACTGTGATCATCGGCCTTGCCTTGATGCAGGAGGAGGATGTGGCGCAGCTGTGCCACATTCAGGGTTCCTGCAGGAACGGGCCTTTCCTCATATCTGCTAGAATCTGGATTGGTGTTACGCAATTTTGGCATCGGTCTACTGTACCTTTCAGCCACAGAAGCCTGTTACAGTAATTTAGATATCAACAACAGAACCTTCTCCCTGCTATAGTTTTGTGTTAATGAAATATCTATCCAGGCTTAGAAATCAGAGAAAAGGTGTATGGGACATGAATTGTATCTGACATAAGACCATCTACACATAAATTACTGCAAGGAGCATGGGACATTAATTTTATCTGACAACTACATGACATATACATCATTCAATGATATTTTTGTTTTGGGGTGTAGTACATTTTATCCCTGGCTCTAGCACTCTTGCACTCGGGTATATAGTATTTTTTTCTTCTCCTCAAGCCACTTGTGAATAAGATGAAAAATATAGTCACTGTTGATATTCATGTGTGAGAATTATATGACGTGTTTTAATAACTAGAATACAACATAAGTATTACAAAACACCTCTACATACGTTTTCTACTTTCTATTGCGAATTAAATCATGATTTTTTTTCTTATGAGAACTCTATCTCTTCTATAACAAGTGTAGGTAGTTTGTGTCAAATAAAGATTCCAAACTTAGAATACTAGTGAAGATTATTTTAAAGAGCCTCCAATCTCCTGACAGGTCCAGGATCATATCTGCCCAGACTTACCCTTTTTCCGCAAATCTTGCTGTCCACTCTCACAATCTTTTCCCCAATCCTATTGTCTTACGGGTTCACGCGTCATTCTACAGATGGTTGCCGGCCATTTAACTCACATGTCCCCTGTGCATTCAAACTTCTACGGATATTGCTTAGTCTTACCGCTATCCTACTTGCATTTTCTTTGTTGCTTCAATTACCTCACTTATGTTACTATGTCTTACAAAACTACAATTCCAATCTTCAGAAACTATACTAAGATCACCTCTGATAACTCATGAACTCAATTAGATAGGTTCTCAAAGTACGCTCTAACTTATTGTATGCTTCAAACCTAACTTTGTTCATTATTTTCCCCGTAAGGTATACTACTGTCTGTTATCCATTTCTATATCCTTAGATTCCTTGCATAACATCCTATAGTACTTTGCCTCTTTGCTAATAGTATTTTGCAGCTCCTCATTCCACTATCCAGTTTCTTTCTATCTACTAGAGTCACCGAGAATTATTTTAGTTATCTACCTATTGCAAGTTGTCCTTTGCGGATACTATACCGGACTAACTTCCACCCAGCTTCCTTTGACCTCCTATTCTAATAATCTATTTGATTTATTTGCTTTGCATTCCACTGTATGAATGGAGGCTCACTAACAATCCTTTCAGTACTGTATTTGCTTAAGACGAAAATATAATATCACTACCTTATGATGTGTTGCTATAGATTCACTCATGATCACTTTAAAATCTTTTTAGGGTTAATTGTCCAAAACTGCATTAAAGTTTTGTCCACAAACGGATGCATGCATAAAGTTTTGTCCACGGTTTGTGGATGCACTGAAGTTTTATCCACCGATTTTAAAAAAAACGTATTGCCCACACAACTATAGAATGCATTATGAATTGCCCACACAACTATAGAATGCATTATGAATTGCCCACACAACTTTAGAATGCATTATGTATTTCCCACATATCTATTGAGTCCGCGAAGAACTGCCCAGACCATTCATTCTGAACATCCCTTGCTAAACAAAAATCATGACATATCAAATTTTAAAATCATGCCATGTTCTAATCCTCAAAAACAAAACCCATGCACTACATAGAAGTTACAAAATTAATATCCCACTACAAATTATCCTTTTTCTAGAATTTTTAGTCAATGATAATTTGTTCCTTTTGCTGGGATGTCAATTGACTTGATTTGAACGAACACACTTTTTGTACCATTTATTTAGGCGACTATGTGGATGGCACAAGCTAAAATATTTCTTCTACCTTCCCATGCTTTTTCCATTTTCTCTCTCAATTTTCTTTAACCCCCATATGGCCCATCCTTCCAATTCTTTTTACCTGCCTCTTTTTTTCATTTTTTTTATCAGCAAGACTTTTTATCAAAAACCTCGAAACCCTTAGGAAGGGAGAGGGGAAAAGATGATACATCTGATAGACAACACATCTGAAAGGCTAGTTTTACAGCAAGAGGAAAAATATCCAAGACTATGGCTAGAGTGAAGAGCAGCAGCCGAGTTTGATTTCCAAGCTGCAAACACGACAGAAGGAAGCTTGTTCTTCTCGAGGGTGAAGGAAAAGGTTAGTATTTACCGGCTGAGGGAGTTTTTGAACACAAGCTTGATCTCATGCCAGCTCTGCCAGATTACAAGGGGAATGAGTTTTGCCCAGGCTCTTCTGCAGGACATAGATACAACCAGAGAGTCCCAAACAGAGAACAGAGCAGATACCGAGGATAGGAGAACTGTCGATAAATCCCAGCAGATTGATAAGAAAAAACAGATAGCACTCTTCTGGAGCAGTGAAGTACAAGGTGGCTGCAGTCCTGAAAAAATTCTTCGACAAAAGCGACGGATGTTTTGGTTTAAAGGGATTTTTATTCCCCTCTTCAAGAATGATTTGGTTCGGATGGCATTGTGATAAGCCAACCAAGAGAAGGTGGAGATCTTCGCAGGAACTCCCAATTTCTAAAGGCAGCTGGCCCAAGAAAGCTTCATTTACCTCATAAAAAATAAAGTAAGCTTTCTTGACACTGAAACCGTTGTGGTCAAAACTCCAGCAGATGATGTCAGGGTTGCTCGAAGAAGGAAGAAGTCCCGAGAGGGAGTCTTGGAGGAGGCACTCCTCCCAAGCTCGGACCTCCGGACAGAAAGATAAGAACCCGAGGAAGCAAAATTTCAGTGGGAAGGTTGAGGCTCAACAATCGACCCAGAATTTGATTAAGGTGCCATCTCCAAAGTTCCAAATTAGATTATGAGTTAAAGAATTGCTGGAATCTTAAGTCCAGCAGTGAGGCCCTAAATGTGCCTTAGGCTCAAGGAGGACTTCCTATAATCAAGAGAAGCAAGGTTCCTATCGGCAGCAGCCCAACCATATCTGAAGCAGATAACGAGCTTCCTTGGGGAGTCTTTTTCAGCAACAAAGCGCCACCACTACCTGGTGAGGAGACTATAGTTCATGAAGGCTATACTTAGGATGCCCCGACCGTGGCGACTTTAAGGAGACGAACGCATTTCCAGTTAATCTTTAGGATGCCCCTGGAGGAAGACTGTTGCTTCATAAGAATTTCATTTGGATTCGCTCCATTGGTTCAATGACCTTTTTCAAGGCTTTTTCCAAGGACATACACAAAATAAAGGTAGGCTTAACAAAAAGGATTTGATGAGGGTGATCCACTCCCAATGGACAAATATTTTGCCTAGCAGAGAGCAAGGGCGATTTTGATTCTTACTGAGACAAGCGACCAAGAGGAAATGAGGCACGAGTTTGCTCCATGTTTGAAGCCCAGATAAGGCAAGGGAAGCCAGCGGGCCGAACAGCCAAATAAAGAAGCAAGACAATCCTCCAGGGAGGACTCCAAGTTGAAAAGATGGAGCTTGGATTTGGCAAAGTTAATTATTATTCAAAGAATGAGACGATGAGACTTTCAGGACTAGGATCGGAAAGGAGTTGAGGGCTTATTTTATATCCCCCGCCAAGTGTGAGTTGTAGATGAAGCTCGAGACTATATTCTTGATGATATAAAAAATGATCATTCATACATTGCAATTATTCGTATAAAAAATGACCATTCATACATTTGTTTCGGAAGTGTGTGAACAACTTTTGAAATATTTTTAAATGAAAGATCAATTTTGATAAATATTAAAAGTAGAGTACACAACCACTAACGGAAACAACAACAAAAAAGGATCAATCCTACTTCACAAAAGTGGGGAGACCAATTTTAGAAATTTTATAGAAGATGGATTGAGACTACATATAACAATCTGGAGAGGGCGGTGCTGCACTTATCTCTAATTTTAATTTAAATACACTTCCGGGCCATTTGTAGTCTATTGGAACAACACATCAATCCATACAACTGCCTTTTGGAGTTTCAGCAGTACTCCTACTTGAAGTAATTCTCTTAATATACAAATTTCTAATTCAATTTTATTTTGAATTTCACTCATATTAGGGAATGGCAGTTGTCATAGTACTGCCGAGTGTTCCAACATTTGCATATAAAGTTAGTTATATTTTGAGAACGGAAAAGGTACCGAAGCAGTTCTAACCAAACAAAAATTAAAAAGAAAATTTGTGATAGAAGAGTTGGAAGCCATTAAACAAATATGTTAAAATATAAATTCATGAGCTACAGTAATGATTCCAAACTGACCTCACCCATCTCAAGTTTCCCTCCAGGCTTTGTTTGAATCCTACCAACCATCTTATTAAGCATAGCATCAAATTTTGGATCCCGATCTTCAAGGACGTTGTCAACATTAATTGTTGGCTGGTCATCTAACATCAAGGAGGAACAAAGATGCCAATCAATATATTGTCCTTATTTCCAATAGTAATATCTAAGCCAACTTTAAGTCAACAATAGAAATTCCAGTGCCATAGAACCATAACAATTATTTGACCTTGTTGGATGTAGTGTGTATTAGACAACTCTATTTGCCACCCCTCCAATAATATGATCAGGAAAATTTAGAAAATAGAGTAATGTTGCATGA
Organism: Erodium maritimum; assembly: GCA_963921825.1. Lineage (NCBI taxonomy): Eukaryota > Viridiplantae > Streptophyta > Magnoliopsida > Geraniales > Geraniaceae > Erodium > Erodium maritimum. Next base: position 133,335,440 of record OY997588.1, on the reverse strand, counting down.
TTGCATGACTAAGTCTAAGGACACACACTCACACATCAAACTATTCACACAGAATAAAAACAGTCTCTCAGCAATTTTTAGCTATTTAGAGCTAATCTGTTTAGATTTCTCCTGCATCATGAATATCTAATGGACAAATGCAAGGAGAGGGCTGCATGAATATTGACCCACCCCAGACATCAAAAAAGGTGGGAGCGCCGTGCTTAGGCCGCCCATTGATGATACCAAACTGGAGGTCGGGTAATATTCATATTAAGTCAATTTCGTTAAAATAGATAGTAGCAAAAAAGCATCGAAAGTAAAGAAGGTAACTGCATGCAAATAAACAACTCAACACGGCTGCATTGAAGCACAAGTCACATTATCCTTCCCAACTCAAGATTAAAGGTCAGCTGGTCAACCAAAAGTGGGTAAATACAACATATAACAGTATTTGGGATGTGAAAATAAAAATTAGCCGAGGACACTTGAAAATATTCAGCACACCAAGTAGAGAATTTTTTTAAACTCGGGACACTTGTGAAACCATTGTCAAACATTAGATAGAAAATGATCCAACCATTCTTTAGCATGTATATTGTGATGCAAAGGGCCCACAACCCTACTCATACCAATTATATGAAAGTTACCATATAGTACACAGTAGATAACTGACATGCCCTCCATCGTCCAGAAAAAAAAAGAGACTGAGAACCGGCTAGATATCCATATAGCTATACTGAATTACCCTAAACGCCTTGATTCATGATATTTCAGTATGATCAATTTATAATTCAACTGCTTGTTATAATATGTTTGAGTCGTGACAATCTTATAGGAGAATAGGAAGAAAGGTAACTGGCATAAAGTTGGACTCGAAAAAGATGTTTAATCTTGTTGCTGCCTATTTACAATTCTATATATATGTGTCTTCTGATATTCAATATAAGAACAATGGAATGTTGCTTCTGCTATTCATTAATATCAACCATAAGTTTATAAATGGCTACACACACATAATTGACTGATTGAATAAGAAATTAAGGTGGACTCTGAGAACTGAAAAAGATAGATAAATGGCATCAACGAGAATAAGTCTGACCATCAGTCTCAGATAGTGGCAATATATTAGATCCATGGAAACAAATTTCTCTAAAAAATCAGATCAAAGGGATGTATAAGCTTATAATTTATCCTAATCCATTAAATTGTTGTGTTGATTAAGCTCAGAGTACTTTATAGACTTTCCAGGATACCATTTTCATACTTGTAATCCTCCATTACCAAAGATTCCAGAAACATAAACTTCCACAAAATATAGAGTACGGTAAATAAACCCTCACCGGACTGAAGGCCGCCCAAATCGGCAGGGGTGGAGATCTTCACCTCATCAGGGGCGCGCCGCCCTGGTCGAGTATCAATTGAAGTCTTAGGTTTCAACGAAGAGGAGGAATCTGCGGTGGCCGGAGCGCGAACCTTACCAGCTGCTCGACGAAATGCTTGGCCCATAATTTTATGATGTTTCACTTCAAACAGCAACTTCTTTAGTGGAGCATTGCGGGAGAATGTTAATGGTAGGGTAGGTTATGCCTTTGAGGGGAGCGAGTTTAGGGTTTTGGAGACAGAGGGGAGGTTGAAGAAGATGGTGGTTGTGGTGCACACACGCCGGTCTCTTTTGAGTTCAACAAATACAGGTGGAAATTGATGATCTAAATTAATCTCGGGCTTCCGCGGAAAATACAAAGTGCCCACGCAGTTCCGAAACAAGTGTATGCATTTTTACAGAGGATATTAGTTAGTACACGAATTCAGGTTCATAACCTTTAGTTTACTTCTCTCGTAACCAAACTAAAAATGCGTAAACTTCGTTATTGAATTAAAATTTTTGTTATCACATATTCAAAAGGGAAAATATTGGATTGGTACCTTTACTATACGTTTTTAACACATTAGTACCCTTAACTAATTTAATCACTATCTCTGGTAGCAAAAATACCCATCCTCCTCTCATACAAAAAACAAAATTGCCAAGAGAAAATCTAAGAAGCCTCAAGTCTCCTATGTATATGACACAAGATCTAGGAGGGGAAAAGAAACACCTCTTTTGCAACTGTCAGATAAGAAGAAGAAAGGAAAAATACTCACAACTCCAGCTTGTGAAGAATTAAAAAGCCCATGGGATTATTGCAAGTCTATTGGATTAAAGGCTTTTGTTGCGGATGATTTAGTCATTGATCAATTTGATAATCTTGAGGCAGAGATAAATCAAAGGGTGAATTTTGAAACTGATTCTGGAGATGATTTTGTAGACCTTGAAGGAGAAGATGAAACCTGTCTTGTTGGAATAGATTCTCAAGCCTGAGAGCACTTACTCATTAGAGTCTAAGGTCTTTTATTCTGGTTTTTAAGAGTGTTCTTCCCTTGTGCAGCTTCTGGGGTCTCTTTGTGGTGCGTTTTCAGTTGGTTGGTTTTCAGCTAAGTGTTTGTAGAGGCTTGTTTGAAGGCTTGTTTTCTCCTGATGGCCTGTTCTGTGTCCTGTTTTGGTTGGTGAAGTGCTGCATATTTCTGCAGTACCATCTTGGCATATTTTGGTTCTCTTTGAAAGAGTGTTGTTGGAGGTTTTTTCAATTCATCTTTTTGGCAGCTCTGGTCTTGGAAGGTTTGTGATTGAAGAAGTTCGATTGAAGGTCCTTCATCTACTTTTGGCCTTCACTGAGTCAGTTTTAGTTTGATGAAGTTGTTGCGTTTTTCTACAGCAATTTCTTGACTAAGTGCTTTGGGACTTCTTTTCTCACTAGTATTTGATGGAGCTTTGAAGATTTGTTGTTGATGTGCCCACTTGTCCTTTTGTTTTAGCTGCTGCAGGGTTTCGTTTTTTCTACTGGTACACTCTCATTAGTGTCTCAGGTGCTTGTGCTGCAGACTTAATGGTGTTTCTGAGTATTTTGTTGGGGTTGTTTTTTGGGTAGATTTGGTTCATTGGTTCTCTTGTTTTTTGTTGTCGGGGTTAACACTTTCCGTAGGTGTGGTATGTGGTTTCATGTGTTTGTGTCTTTAAGAGTTTATTCGAACTCTTGGCCTTTTCTTTATTTCAAAGAAATGGTTCATCAATAATACATTTGCTGATGAAAAAAAGGTACCTTAAGTTTCCAATCAGTAACACGTTAGTGTTTCCCGTCCATTTTTGGATGAAAAATGGTCATGTGCATTGCACATGACCTTAAACTTTCAAAAAATGACAAAAACACTCCTCTAAGTTCAAACCCTAATTATTCTTTTACCTTATTTCTCCTATGCAACCTTCATCTTCCCCATTGTATTTTATACATACGCCTCCTTCATTTTGTTTCTCCTTCATTCTGTTTCTTCCCCAACCTTCATCTCCACCACCATAACCATTTTCAGTCCAAAAATGGATGGAAAACACTAAAGTGTTACTGATTGGAAACTCAAGGTACCTTTTTAGTGATTAAATTAGTTAAGGGTACCAATGTGTTAAAAACGTATAGTTAAGGGTACCAATATGATATTTTCCCTATTTAAAACTTATGAAAAAAATATCAGAATATTATGGTTGGCTTGGACGGATCCATAGAGATGAGTGTATGCATACACTTTCTTAATTATTCGTTGAAGACATGTAATATAGGGAAATCCTATTTTAGTCTAATCTAACCCACCACCCATCACTTACACTTACACTTACTCCCAAGTAAGTGTACTCACCGAGATTCGAACCTGTGACCTCAAGCAGAGATGAGATGTGAAGAGATATTCATCACCAGGCTAACCCATGTGGGCAAACATGCATCATTAGTAATCCTAAGTATATGGAATTGAGTATGAGAGACTATATCGAGTCTCATCCGAAATTACAACGCCACCTGCCATCGATCTCGTAGCGCAGGTTCACGAGAGCTAGCCTCCTCAGTCTTCCTGACTCCGATTGGATCACGATCGTTGTCTCTCTTCTGCCTCTTCCGTTTTCTCAGCTCTGATCAGGTACATTTTCACCGATCACATGTGTTCTCTCGATTTTCTCATGTATTTTCTATTTTGTTTGTGTATTTTTCCGTCGTGGTCCCCAATATTCTATGTGATTATGGCTTCAATATTGACGTAGAAGTGTTGAGGGTTAGGGACAGACCAAAATCATCATCAGCCTAAGGATTTGGTCCTGTTAATGTCGTACGAAGTTGATGAACCCGTTCACTACTAGCTTTGTCCCAACGCCCTTTGAGACGATTCACTTTAACCCTACTTTCAAGAATTTGTTTACCCAAAGGTTCCGGATTTGACTATTTCCAAGCTCACAGTTCTCTCGCCACCTTCTGCAGTCTAACCCCTATCTCCACCGGCGCTTCGGCCTCCCATGCCTGGCGGGCGACCTCCGCTCATTGTGGGTCACGACCCCAGGCCTCCTTAGAGCAGAAGGTTTTGGTCCTCCCGACTGCGTCCTCCCTCCGCCGATACAAGAGTATGGGAGCATGATCGGACGTAGACAGGCCACCGTAAAATAAACATGTATTCGGGTAAATTGTCTCCTACTCCCTGTTATTCTTCGCACGATCTAACTGAATCTCCATCCTCTTAGGACCTTGACGAGCCTTCTCCCATGTGTAAAGATACCCATTAATCTCAACATCTCGTAAACCACTATCTTCTAATGCTTCCCTAAAAGCATATTGTAATGCTCCCAGGTATGAGTCACAACCCCTTCCGTCCTCATCTGTAAGAGTATTATTCAAGTCTCCCAACAAGACCCCGTCCAATTTTCCTTATCAAATTCCAGGTTTTATATCTCTTTTCCTGTTTAGGTTTCCCGTACATTCCTGGGACTCGAACCTTGATATCTTCTGAATTAATATGCTCCATATCAATATGATTTGGAGAGAAGGTCTTTTAAGTCCCCCTTCATCCCTTCCTTTCTAGTGTTAGTCTTAGTACCCGTAGTTCAATCCTAAATGTCCAAATAAATATATCATCGTTAGCAATAAAATTAAAGCGACTTTATATTACTTATGTGTTGGAGTAATATATCGATGTGTGCTCTGATCTATGCCCACCATGCGAATAGAACCATAGATAGAGATAGATCACACTCGATTGGTCTCTAGTCAACAAAGCTTCACTATAAGCGACTAATATTAAAGATGACTCTTTATGACTTACGTTCTGTTAGTCATTGGAATGAGATTCTGGAGTCTGATCATATATATCATGTGGGACATGATATTGGACGACCCGACATGAATATGTGCCATAGATCAAGTCATGAACATATTCATTGTCGTAGCTTGTCATGTATCCTTAGACCAAGGAGTCTTTGTGATCGCTATGTAGTCAACAATTGAGTTTGACCTGAGCCTAACGTTGTCCGTAACAGGGCTTCCATAACGGCCAGGATTGGCTTGGGGACGGGCTACATGAGTGACATGAAAGACGGCTAAGGGATTTATTCCTCATACTGAGGTATGAGAAAGATATCGGTTCTCGGCCGCTTGATCGAGAGTGACTGAAAGAATAGCATGGCCATGCGCATGATACTGGGTATCATATATTCAGTCATCTCACATATCAAGGAACAGTGATTGAGAATAATAAGGATGACGGCTCTATGCCTTATCTCAATCAGGATATCGGAGATAAAATGATAATGACAGGGACGACGGAAAGGTTAGAATCGACAGGGTTGATTCGTTATGTAGTGTCAGGCAATACTAAAGTCTCGTTAGTTGCCACTTAAATAGGATCAAGTAAAATGGGATTTTACGTTGATCTATTGACATGCATAAACCTAAGGGTCACACCGGAGGATGAAACTCATTGACACATATATGGAGAATGGCCAAAAGGGAGTTGTCTCGGGACATGACCAAAACTGGGTTTTGGGTCATGTGCCTGTAAGTGAATAGGACTTTACGGATCGAGACAAGGCTTGGAGTCTTGGGATTGATCGCGTTGGATAATGTTGGACATTTCCGGTATGGAAGGCTTGGAGGCGATGAGCGAATCACGGGACCTCGTTTTGGAAATGGCCACGGGCCATGTTCCAAGAGGCCCATGAAAGGCCCATGCAACCAAGGCCCATGCAACTAAATAATCAAGTCTTGATTAATTAGTACTAAGTAAGCAAGACAAGGATTAAGGTGTTGGTGATTCACCACCTAACTCAATCTTGTCTTGCCATACTTTGTCCTATTTACACCTTACCTGTCACCATGCTTGTCTCATGCCTTTAGTTGGACAAGTATGGGGTTTGTTATGTTTAAGTTATCTTTTTTCAACATAACAAACACAAGGCACAAATGAGAATCAACTTTTTTATCTCCCTCCTCCTACCATTTCGGGTTTGGCTAGTTTCCACCTCCATTTTTGTGTTCTTGAGTACTCAAAGAGAAGAATTACGTGACTTTGATTCTCATGTGGATACGTAGGCGTTTTGGAGACTCAAGCCAATCATTCGTTAACCGGTGTTCTTGCTTTGGTAAGAAATAGTGCTGAATTTTTTTCTTGTGAATCCATTCTTTGTTAGTTGTTTCATGGTTTTAATCGTCTCTTGGTTTTCCTTGATTTTCCGATGCGAGTTGTTTCATCTCCAACCCTGCCTCGAGACCCAACATCTAGAACATCGCTATACATCCACCTGCATTACAGTTATCAATGGAGAAGACCCCATCCATCCTCAACCTGTTTTGTAATGAGCTTACCGCCTCCTTCTTACATTTTTTTCTAATAAAAACACAACCTCGGATTTCTTTTGAATTACAAACTCAATGAGGAACTGTTGCGTCCAGGGGTTCCCAAGCCCGACATTTCCAAGCTAAAAGTATCATTGGGACTAGCGGGTCTGTTTCGCATTCCTCGCCAAAACCGTCGAAGAATTTTCTTGTGAATCAGGAACTACCGTTCCAAGAGCCACCCGATCATCTCCAACCCATCTTTTCCTCTTCCCTAAAACTCCTTCTCTAACCAAATTCTACTCTGACGCTGAGGTATGGCGCTGGTCCCTCATCAAAACTTTTCTTTTAAAGTGTTTGCTTCTTGACTTAGCTGCAAACCTTGTACTCTCCTTCCCTTTAGACTGAATCACTGATTTTCTTATCGGAGTCGCCGCTTCTTGCGACCCTACTTCAACAATCTCAGGAGCCTGATTCGAATCAATCACAACAACACTTTAAGATTGAATCTCCACACTTTCATAAACACCCCGTCTCAACACACTTTCGCCTTCCTCATCACTTGCACCTCCCCTCTCTCCGTTGTTACCCTGGCCGGTCTTAACTGATTTCGAATTTACTTCCCGACTTAACCATTAGTGTATACAGGATTCGGTTGATGCTTCCACAAAGTGTGTATGGTAAATTTTTAATTTAACATAATTCTAAATACAAGGTATAGAGACAAAAAAAAATTAATACAGAGAATTTAACAAAGATCGCTAGCTGGGGGAATTCGTATAAGTTCGCACTGGCTGCCAAGGTCCTGACTACCAGGAAGATTTTCTGGAAATCAATAGTGGCAAGAATGGAGGACGTCTGGGGTATGAAGGTTGAGGCTAAACCATTGGAAGGTGGTCTGGTCGCTTTTTTCTTCAGATCGGTTAAGGAAAGGAAAAGGGTTCTGCTTGGGGAACCCTGGTCTTCTGGGGATTCTCTGGTCCTCTTTACGGATCTGAGGGCTCATATGCAGGTTAGTGACCTGCAGTTCCACCTTTTTTCGGTCTGGGCACGCGTGTCAAACTTACCGGTTGGGGCATGGACGAGGGATGTGGGATTTAGGGTCGGCAATACGCTGGGCGTCTACCAAGGCGTGGATGTGGACAAAGATGGGTTATGCTGGGGAGATTTTATGAAGGTCCGAATCAGAGCGGATATCAGGGCCCCCCTGCAGAGTCAGCTTTGGTTTCGCCTATCCGTCTCTCAGGTACGGACGCGGTTGCTTATTTCGTACGAACATTTACCTGAACACTGCTTTGGATGTTGCTGCGCGGGTCACCTATTTCCGGTCTGTCCGGTTGTTGGAGGAACTCGGGGGTTATCAATGAGGGCTCCAGGGGATCCAAGGTCAGCATTAGAGAAAGCGAAACATGGGAAGGCTACCCCAGGAACAAACTGGACTTATCTAGGGGGGTCGGACATAGGTGGCCGGTCTAAGGAGGCCCCGCAGACACCATCGAGGAAGGAAGGGTCGGGGTGGTGGGGCCACCGTGAAGCTGGAGAGGAGGAGGGCCGGGAAGACTGGGTGCCAAGGGACTTGACACCGTCACTATCTGGAAATAAGAGGTTAGTGAGGGAGGAGGAGCCTGAGGAGGATGAGGACTCGGCGGCGTCAAACGAGGTATCAACTACAGCGGCGAGGGGCTCCAAGCACCCTCGCCTCCAAGAATGAGTCCTACCGGGGCCAGGGAGGGTTTGGTCGGCTGTACCTTCTCCCTGGTGTATAGGTGGCATTGGTATCACCAATAGCTGATGTGTTACTTCTCTACCACTTCGGGGTCAGCAATCTCGCGTTCAAGAGCCCTACCATTATCATTCAAGGGAGGACGACGCACGCTGACATACCGGGGGAGTAACTGGTCCACCATTGTTCGTTTATCCTCTGATCTGCTCGATCAGTTTCTTCTGGTTGGAGTATACTGTATCGGTGTCCTCGGATGCTACCGCAGTCCCCCCCCCCCCCCCCCGACCGCAATTATGCCTAAGAGCACATTTAAGTATTCTGCACTTGTTTTTCCAATTATGTTAGGTTGGTTTATGTACGGTGAATCCCACGTTTGTGGTCGCCAAGTTATTTTACTTTAATAATATCTCCATTTCCTCTAAAAAAAAATGTTAAAATAACAAACTTAAACGGAAATGAGATTCAAAACTCGTGTGCACGTAAACAGAATGGTAGGTCTTGAAAAGAAGAAACTAAGGATTCAAACTGTGACTTCCCATTCATATATTTGAACATTCCAACCAACAAACTTCCATAGATAAATTGAAAAAATATATATACATTCACAAAAACGTGAAATTTGGAAACACACACAATACTTAGAAAAAGGGCTAGGCATGATGATGTTAATATTTTTGGGCCAACTCATTAGTTATGAGTCACTAGCATGTAGATTGAGCCGAAAGCATTTGGGCCGGATCGGAGTTGTTTTTGTTTTCAAACAATCGTCTACTTCTATAAATAATTTTCTCTTTTTTGGCATTTTCACTCGGTCTTCCACCGGTTGTGATGGATAGAACTAGATAGAAATAATCGTAAAAAAAGGAAATATAATATTGTAAGTTTTTAAATAATCATATAAAAAAAAAGGAGCCGCCTCCTTTCTCTGTCTTCTTTTTAATGCTGCAAGCTTTAGCCATGACCATGGTTATAGGCGGACTTACTAAGGATCCAGGGAGCAGGTACTCCCCTCAAATTTCAGATTTTTTTTTATTACCTATGATTTTTTGATTTTTTTTTATTAAAAAACTGTTTTTTTTTGTTAAAAGTGCTCCCTCAAATCTAAAAATATATATTTTTACTAATTTTTTTTCTCTAATTTATGTTTATAAAATTCAACTTTTATTCTAATTTCTTAATTTTATATGCTTAGATTTCTAAATTTATGTTTTATTATGTGAACTTTTTTACTTTCGTAATTGTTTTTTATTATATATGTACCTATATATATATATATATATTAATTTTTATAATTTGTACTAAAACTTAATTTAAGTAATTGTTTTAAAAGTTAAGACTATTATTAATTTCAATTTTGAGTTTAATCATTTTTTAAAATTTGAGACGATTATCAATTCAAATTTGTTATCTACAAAATTATTAGATCATTAAGAGACATTTTAAATAAATATATCATTCCACAATATTTGGTCAAAACAAAAAAAAATCAATCAAATAAGATGCTAATGAATATCGTATACTACAATATAATACTCCACAATATTTAAAAAAAAAAATTTACTATGTTTAAAAAAATATCTTTTTACTGTGTTGACAATGAAAATATGTTAAAAACTGTCAAAATATAAAACTTTGACATCATATTTTATAATATTTATTCATTATTATCTTTATATACGATATTAATATTTTAAAGTTATTTTTACAACAATTATTACTACAAAAATCGGTGTTCCCCCTCACTTGAAAGGCTAAATCCGTCACTGGCCATGGTCATGGTCTATATGTCATCTCATGTGTCATGGCCCTCTTCACTATGCTCACAACACAAAGCGCTCTTCTTACTCTTTTTAGGGTTTCTCCTCGAACCCCTCAAGGGTTGAACTCTCGTCGTCGCCGATCACCCCTCCAGTCGACGTGTGTCACCGTCTCGCATCATTCCCGACAGCCAACTACCCTCCCTTCGTGCCGCACCCTCCCTAGAACGAAAAGAGTCCACGTCGTCGCTATCGGTCTCCTCGCTCTCCACGACGTCGCCATCGACAACGGGATGCAACCACTTATCGGGCCACCTAGGCACCGGTCCTACGTAGCTCCAGGAAAGACTCAATCGCACCCGAATACCAACGTGGCCGTGGTCGGAGCGATCCTGGAGGATCGCTGGATTTGGGACCCGGGAGGAGGGCCTCGACAACCAAAGTCGGTCACCTCGAGACTGGATGACTCAGTTTGGGTCGACTCAATGATGATCAATCTGCTTCGGCGTGAAGTATCGATGAAGTCACATCCGGAGCACTGAGCGTACGCTTGGTCCTCCCAATTCCACATTCCAGCGATCCAAGCCGGAGAGCTAGCAATACTAGGAAGCCTCGCTACGAAATTTATGGAATCTCAGACGAATTGACATTGCAGGCTACTTAGGTTATTAGGGTCGTTGTTCTGTTGTTCTTGGTCAGCCATGCAAAAGCGATCAAACAATATGGGTCAAGTGCGCCAAAAAACCTACGAGGGTTTTGGACAAATACTCGAACCTAGGGTCAGAGACCCAGGTAACATTTATGTTTATGTTTATGGGTTACTTCATGATCAATAAAATTTCTCTACTCTCGTTTCAAAAAAAAATAATCATACAAAAATATTATGAATTTGTCTCAAACTTATCTAAAAATGATAATTTATCCTAGAACTTTTAATTTAAAAATAATAAGTTAAAATAAAAATAAAAAATCCAAAATTTCCCCTCTTTTGCTTCTTCATCTGCAAAGAGGGTCGAAATAAAAAGAAATAATTTTTTGATTTTCTTACATATCTTTTTGAAAGGGTAAAAACAGCAAAATCATTATTTAGAAATAAAACTACCCTAAACTCAACAAAAATGACAAGTTCGTGATCTTTTTACGTACTTTACAACTATCCCACCAAGATATTAGGGCATTATATTGCTAGTTTGGGAGCCTGTAAAAAGCCAAACAGACTGTATTACAATGCAATATTAAAACAAATACAAAATATTTAAAACAAAGGGTGTATATAATTTGCAGTGGAGACATATTTGTATCCTACAAGTGCACGTCGTGGTCATGGTTGAGAGTTGAGAGTTAAGAGTTGATGAGTGCCTACTTATTACCTAATGTTGTGTTCCATTCCATCAAGTGTGGAACGGTCGAAACATAGAGGCTTGGGTATAGCACAAAACGCACGAAGACAATATCATGATTACAAAACGAAAATCAAAGAACTAAATCACTCAGAGTTGGAAGGTTCAGTAATCAAAGGGAAACCGAAAGCAGGACGTCAGTGGGTGTGCCAATGGCAATTAAACAAAATGGCATTAATTGACGTAATGAAGCATGATTAACGGCTCTCCTCCCGACTCTTGTTCTTGCTTCCATCATCTATTATTATTAATATGTGTGCATGCACCATATCTTTTATTTATAAACATGTTTTCCTCAACGTGCCACATTCACATTCATGAATGTATGTCTTCAAGATGCAACTCAATCAAACTCGGAGTATGATTTTAGTCGAGAATGTTTGAATCCCACTCTCCCGGAACGATCGTTCAATTTTATCAATATTTCTACACGGATGCACGACATTGCCTATATTTTTATTTATAGACAAAAGATAATAATTTACTCTAATTGTACTATCTAAGGTTTCAATATCATATTTACAATACTTAAATGTTTTTGTCACAAACTTCAGCTAATACCTAAGCTATATTGGTCATAAACTTTCATTAGTTAAAAAAAACAAAAATATGTGAAATGATATTTTTATACTTTTACATTTCAATTAGCTTATGCATATGAGGTGAAAGACTATTTTTAATTATTATTTTTTTTCAAATGAGAGTAATATGGTAATTTTTCTTATACAATTAATAAGGTTTCAGTGAGTAAGAGAAAAATCTATATTTCACTCTCCATTTAGCAGTTAAATGGATCAAATGACTAATGGAATGTAACACTCCGTCCATTTTTACTAACGAAAGTTTATGACTAAGATTTTAAGTATCGTAAATATAATTTTTAAACGTTGAATAGCACATCGTGTATGACCAATATTTTAGGATAACTTACAATCTTGTGGCCATCTTTTTCTAAAATTAAAGATTCATTAGTAGTTTCTTTTTTTATCATAAAATTTTTATATAGACATATCCCGCGTGGAGAAAAGAGGCAGTTTGTGCAAACCAAGGTAGAACACTACCTAAACACAAAAAACTAAAAAACACTACGAAAACAAGTAAACAACCAAAACCATACAGGATATAAGCATACAGTAAGCCATCTTTGGATCGAATAGAATTCCTACAACTAAACAGCGGATAACTTCGCCACTACGTGAAAGAGACTGAGACAATATCCGAAAACAAGATCCATCCCACTTCCAAATCTACTAATTACCAACCCTATATGTAGAGCATTCCGCTTCTAAAGCTTCTCACTAGACAACTTAAACCACATGACCGTGAAAGGGAGAGGGGAAAGTTCGAACTTCGATTCTTAAGGCAAGATGAAAATTGGACGTCTCGCTTTCACCACATCCCGTAACTTACACCTCTTATGAGCAGAAGAGTCCCCTCTCACATTTCATAAGAGGAAGAAAGAACCCATTAGGAACAGGGAAGAGCTTCGTCACTTTTACGTGACGAAGAGGAAGTCTGCTCTGTATCACTGTTTGTTTCACAGTCTGCTTCGCGATCCGATTCCCGTGGGTTCAACTCCGCGTCTAACAATACAAGCGTTGTATCCATCAGTTGTTCTCGGAAACTTAAGGGACGACAAACAAAATATAGCTCTAAAATAAGGCAACGCAACGCCTAGACACCAATTATCATGTCGAACTTTCTTATAGACGCTCCAAAAAGAATCGTCGATAGAGAGACCCGACCGGACGCGCCGCCAACAGAGACCACCACTCCTACCGAAGATCCGAGATTCCGGTAGAGGGGACATACAAAAAAACAAACAAAAGGGCAAACAACAAAACAAACAAAATAAACAACAACGGCGATCAATACAAACTCGCAGCCGCCTTCGATAACTAGTGATGTGATTGGAACGAGAAAGGGAGGTGGAAAGGGCCAACGGGGAACGATCTGCTCCGCGTGGGGCGAGGGCATGGGACTGATCGAGTGAGCACGGTATGTAAAGCCCGCTTTTTTAAAAAGGGTTATAATTTGCAAGTTGAAACGACGGGGTAAGTTTTTGCCATAAGTGTTTTTAAAAGAAAAAAAAAGAAAAAGAGAAAAGAAAAGAAGGGTTGAGTTGGGCCAGCCAGGCTTGGGCCGAGCCAGTCAGGCCCAACCCGTACCCAAGCCCACGCCACAATGCCAGCCCAAGAAGCACGCGTTCAAACCCTAGTCGCCTCTGTTCAGTTCGCATTTCAGCGCACGAATCCCAAAACTCCATCGTCCTCACGCATTCGCTCTCGCAAAACCCTCGCGCCTCCCTCTCGAAACCTTGCTCCCGCCGCCGTTCACCCACCCAGAAGCTCCGTTCCTCCATCGCCTTCTCCTATCTCGACTTCCCCTCGACAGAAACCCCACCAGAAAGCCCCCTCTCTCTTCTTCTTCCTCGTTTCGCTTCGAATTAGTGTCGTCGACTTCACCTCAAACTCGCCGGACCGGTAACAGAGAAGAACTGCAACGGTGAGCTTCCTTCTAGCTCGAACCGTGCTCCCCATCTTCTTCTTCCCCTAAAATCGACCCTCACAAGTTCTTGGTGGCCGGATTTGAGGTGTTACGGGTCGCCGGAGCTCGCTCGCACCAGATCTGACCTTTACCTACGCCGGCGAGCTCTCACAGCCGTCAGATCTGGACGGCGAGACTCGTTTCCTACCCTGACGACCTCCCCACAACCCTCCGATCTCCTGACGCCGCCCTTCCGCCGTAGTGAAGCCTAGCTCGCCTCCGCCGCCGCCTTCCTCCGAGCAACCCTGGTGTCGCCGGCCGCCGCCGTTAGAACCGACCCCAAACCCTAGTCCTCTAAGAGGACTTGGGCCTGAACCGAGAAACGGGCCTTGGGCCTGGATACATCCTTGTGTGGGCCTTGGGCCCAGGACAGGCTTCGGACCGGGCCAGGTCGGGTCTAGGCCTCGGACTGGATCTGGTCTGGGTTCGGACCTGGATTCGGGTCGGGCTCGGGCCGGGTCGGGACTGATTTAAATAATTTATTTATTTATTTAATCGAGAACTTTGACTTAAAACCTGGACTTAACAGACTTTTAGACAAAGAACTTCGCACTTAACTATTAAGTTAGAGAACCGTTACGAGTTGGACCGGGACTGATACGTCCCTTTTGTGTTTAACCAGGACATTACCCCCGAGCACGAAGAAGACTGGTGGGGCCAGGACGTCAGCAGCTAGGAGACACAGCTGCTATTCTTCAAGAGGTAGGGATTAACTCGAACCCGCTTCATTACGGTTTTACTAGAATGCATATAGGGAAACCTAATAAACCGGCTAAAGAACTAGTATGTATATAGGAAACGAACAACTAGCGTAGACGTATCAAACTGTGAACATTTACGATTTCTGTCTTGGGAATTGATGTGCTGGTAGAATCGGGCCATGTCGAGCCCGTAGGACTTGTGTGCAGAATGTATCTGTGGAGTTTTCTTTGATGCTTGAACGGTTAATCAATAACGAACATGGAAACGAGTAGAATTGATTAGAGTACGCATGAGCAGTGATTTAAGTGCTTTTCCCTATTGTACGTGATGTGTTGGATTGGGAATGTTTGGGGATACCGGTTAAGCCGGTGGGGTAACCACGTGGAGAGTGGTATCGGTAAGTGATGGTATGTGCCTGTTGGCGGTGTTATTATTGAAACATGACCGTGGTTGTGAAAATGATTGCGACTGTTCTGTGAAAATTGTATTGAGTGTGCCGTGATTGTTACAATGTGAACCATTGTTTGTGATATGGTCGGGTGAGTGATAGACCGACGTGACTGTGGTATTCTGTGAAGCATGTGTTGCTATGTTCGGTAAGTTGAGAAGAATGTGTTGCTATGCCTGGTAAATTGAGAAGCATGTGTTGCTATGTTTAGGAAATTGAGAAGCATGTGTTGCTACGATTGAGAAGCATGTGTTGCTATGATTGAGAAGCATGTGTTGTTATGTTTAGGAAATTGAGAAGCATGTGTTGCTATGATTGAGAAGCATGTGTTGCTATGTTTAGGAAATTGAGAAGCATGTGTTGCTATGATTGAGAAGCATGTGTTGCTATGTTTGGTAAACTGAGAAGCATGATAGGTGATATTCGGTGAAGCATGTGTGCTATGTGTGGTAAATTGAGAAGCATGATGCATGATATTCGGTGATGCATGTTTTGCTATGTTGTGGGCAAGTGTGCCATGCATGAGTATGATTGTGATTGTGGATGTGGTAGTCTCTTGGGCCGAGCGAGTTTCTCTCGAGACCGTGCATGGGTTACGAGTTGTGTGTTGTGATAATGTTTGGATTAAATGAGTGATGCAGTGTTTGTTACTATGGGTGTTTCCTTGTTATGAGTCGTGTGTAACCGTGAATGACTTGATTGGATTGTTTGATGGTGAATTCATGTGTGTAGTTTCCGCGTAAGTTAAAGTGTCGTATTTGTGGTTGTCCGTAAGTCGGTTGTGAAGGGGCTTTGGATGTGGAATCTCGGGACAGTTTGTGGTCGGGTAAAGTGAAGTTTGTTTTAGTTGGATTATCTGTCCTTGTTGTCGCCTTCTCCTTTTAATTGTCAACAAGTTAGTTCAGAAACGTACTTTGGTGTCTTACTGGTTTGTAACCTTATGGCCGTGTGCCTTAGTCGATTGGTTGTAGTTGAGCTGAAGTTAGTGTGGTTGGACTGGTAAACGTCAGGTTAAAAAGGGGGTTTTGTCTTTTATTTGGCTTAAGTGTCGTATCGTTGTTTTAACCTTTTTGGATGTAACTTAAAATTGTGAAAAAGACTTTCTGGTAAATCCGTTGAGGTGGTTTTCGAGGTTTTCCCTACTGAGCGTCAAGCTCACTCACTTACTCTATTGTTTTACAGGTTGAGCGGGTTGTGGTTTAGCGGGATTCTCGGAGCTAGGGAGCTAGTGAGGATCTTAGGCTAGACTTGTCTAGAGACGTACTCTCTTCTTGAACTGAACGTTCATTGTTGGTTTTTATGAGTTGTCGACTCATTGTATCGGTTTTATTACTTTCGGATTATTATATCAGAGTTTATTTCTTTTAAATCGCTTTACCTATTTATTAATCTAGTTCACGTCTCGAGTCCGGTCAATACCGGATTTGGGGCGTGACACAGTAAGTATGAGCATGGGGCTCAAACTGCGGAGCTCCAACAGAATGTGAGAGCAAATCTGGCTGTTTGGCTGGAAGATGAGCGTGGCAAAGAGGCTCGGTTGGAGTAGCTTGGGTCTGAGGAGGGGAGCTTCGTCGGGCTGCTCGAGGTCGACCATCATCAATAGGGGTCAAGGGCATAGCGGTAGAGTGTTCAATTGGAAGATCTGGCCGACTTGAAGACTAAGCCGACATATTTGCCTGCGAGGTGGCAGAATGGCCTAGGGACGGCGAGTCGAGGGCGAAGACGGGGCGCGCGATTGGAAGAGGGCGACAACGGAGCTCGGATGAGGACTCGCTACGGACAAAGGCAGAATACTAGGGAGAGGGGCGAGCGGAGAGGTTGTGGGATAGAACTCCGCCGACAGCCCCCATGCTTGAAGCAGCGATAGCCTCCGGTGGCGACGATAGCAAAAGGGTGGACAAGAACGTTAAGGGTTGAGGGTTTTTTTTAGTGAGAGAGAAGATGACCGGAGGAGGGGAGAAAGAGGATATGGCGAGAGGCCACCGATAGAGTCCATGGCCGAAGCCATAATTGTTGTTGGCGGCGACCTTCTGAAGAAGAAAGAGGAGCAGTATTGATACCACCGCCACCATCGCCCCTTCCTAGCCTATGCCTTCTACCACGATCTCCAATCCAGCACCTCCACCAGAAAGACGAAACAATCAAGGGTGCGAATCTCCTGTGGTCTCCGACTCTTGGAGATCCCGACGAAGAATATCACCAAGTGATTGAGTTCTATCTTTGTGAATGGGAGAAGTCGTCGGCCCTACAAGCACAACAACTCTGGACGGATACGACACCCCCTCCTAGACACCACACGAAAGGTACCAACACCTCAACGATACCACCACAACATGAGGGAGGTCGAGAAGTAGGGTTTTCAACGGAATGAAACAAGTGGCTGATCCTGCGACTACGACCACCACAAGAAGAGAACGATACTACTCTTATCGATCGTACTTCCAATGCATGCACCCTCGTGGAAACCCACCACCAAGGCCCGGGGAAACTTGGATCCACATATCAGTCCAACCCCCGTCATCGAAACCTACTAGAAGACGACTAGCACCCCTGGCATCCCATGGCCACAGTGTAATTCGGGGGCGTGGAGGCCATAACAAGAACCAGACACAACCAACTACAGCGATAACCAATACCAGGTGAGGACTGTTATGTAGTCTCGCCAAGCCCAATGAATCGCCTGCTACACAACAGGGTGTGTATGGAACCGCATAACGCGCGTTGTCAAGATCGGTGTAAAACCGACATTAAGGTTCCCTTACTTCCTGGTGTTCTCCCTGGATATCCATTTACGCATGGATGTTTTTAGGTCGAGTCAAAGAGTGTGTCTCATGAGCTACTGCTGATTAACCATCTTGGTGAAATCTACCCGCCGCACTTTTGTCTCTAGAATAACCAGGTATTCTGTTATAGGACTATCATCTGACATCTACGGATTAAGACTCAAGTCTCATCCTTTTATTTCATTTCTTTCTGTCTTTTCTTTTCTTACAACATTATGATCTGCTGGCTTACGTACCGCTTTTCATTTTAATAAAAATCCTATATATTCAAAAAAATTAAAAAAAAACTTTCAAAAACACATTTGGATCCAGTTATGGGAACCAAGGATTTCCTATACTCAATAAAATGAATTTATTTTTGATTAAAAATACATTAATGAAAACAACACTTACAAAAAAGGAAAACATGAAAACCCATAATGAGCGGAAAACGGAGTAAAACTAGTTGCACAATCATGTGGTATCGATGGGGGTAGAACTCTTGCCATTACATTATAGTGATGACTTGTAACCATTTCCAACTTCTGGAAATTCTCCAAAGGCAAACCTCTACAGTAGCAAAACCCCACACTGTGGTGGGTGATACTCTTCCCATGATGCGCATCAATCAACGAAAAGCTATACCTCAGAGAGAGTCTCGGAGGACATTGCATGAAGTCGGCCTGAAGTGATGATCAGGGGCGAAACTAGAATTTTTTTTCTGGGATAGCCAATGTAGAAGGAAAAAAAATCTCAAGATGTTCCCGTGGTGATTTGGTCTTATGTTCCCTTGTAAATATCCAAGAACCATATACAATTACACCAAGTTTCAATATGTTAGGGTGGTGACGATAGCGACCGACTTGTAAGAGGAACGAGATCTCTATCCAGACCAACGTACAAATCCGTAGTAGATGTTGTATCAAACTCGGAGTTGTCTATATCCAAATCAGTCCATCTACCAACAAAATTTAAATTGGAATAAGTTAAAACGAGACAGGTTGAAAAAAAAAAGAGAAACGACTCAGGTCTGGAGGAGGGTGGTCAAAACCAGACTGATATTGCAATTCCCGATTGTGTATTAAGAGCATGCAGTGTTGATCTCTTTTTAGCGGCCTCTCTATTTTCCATTTGTGTTGGTTGCTATGGCAAAACGTTTCGGGGGCATATGGGACAGTTAAGGGCATCCACAGTCATACCGCCGACTGCTGGTGGGGAGCAATTAAATAATATTTTTTGCTCTCCTCGCCAGCTCACCACCTGTGCAAACCGCCAGCAACCTGCAGTGGCGACTTTTGTGCCGACAGGAGCTACCGACGGTAAGGAAAAATATAATATTTTAATATATAAATTTTATTGGAAATTAAGACGGAAAATTTTATTAGCACACAAAAGATCGAGAATAACATATTCGAGATCACATGTTCACGATTTACAATTCGTGATTGTACTGGAGGAATTTCGGCTGGTCTTTCACGATCTCCCAAAGCGAGAACTTCGTGAAGTGGTGGCCATGTCGGGCAACATACCGGTTCGTCGCTGCAGATCGGAAGAAATTTTTGTTCTGTCCCGGCTGGGCTGCCAGAACTACTTCAGGATAACAAACTTCAAAACGATGCATTTTCCGTGATATTTGCTGCCAATGGTCCCTGCACTGAATTTGTGTGCGCGGCGGGGCATCGACCGGAGCATTTTGGGCATAATTCGCGAACACTTCCGGCCAATACCTATTATTTGGCCCTGGACGGGCATCGTGTAGCCAACATAAGACCAAAACCATCTCTTCCTCGTGGCTCCAAGGGTGTGCTGCTATGTCAACCATTGGACCTTCGAACAAGAGAAGAAAGGTATGAAGGGTTAGAAGGAAAGAAGCTCGGGAGCAAGAGAGATTGTGAATTGAAGAGGTGTGAAAAAAATGAAAGTAAGAGGTGGCTTGTACGACGATCGGCATTCTGTACCACCCGTGGTTCACTCACTCTCCTCCTGTGGCGTGTCTTCACGAGTGCGCTTGCCCGAGTTGGTAGACACATCGACATCGAAGTGACTCATCGGTGTGCCGTCGTTTCCTTCCTCGGGTTGCTCGATTTCAAAATATTTTGAAGTCCACTTCGGTTGGTCTCTGACTAGCTTCCACCAATGTTTCCAAGTGAATGGATGTCCTTCCTTCTTCTCGTACTGTTCATCGGTCAATGTCGTGACTTCATCATCGAAACGGCCGCTCCTGAGGTCCCTCATGTTCCGTGTGTAAATCCCATGGAAATTCGTCACTTTTGGATTGACTTGGCCCTAGTGGTCTTTGCACTGCTTCAATGACCTTATCGGATCATCCGGTCCATGCATAGCAGCAACTTCGTCGAAGATGGCCCCCAATACTTCATATTATGTTTCTGATTCCCGTGAATCGAATCGTAGGAATGGTGCATCCAAGATCGAACTAAACGCCCATCCTCATTGATGCTCCACAGATTTCGCCTCCCTCTAGGTTTTGGTGGAACCACGGCGGCGACATCGATAACCGTTGGAGGTGCATCGGTTTTCGGATCGGATGAAAGGCTGGGAGGGAAGAACTATTGCGTCATCGGGTCGAACGAGTCGTCGGTCAACGAGGTAAACATAGGGCCCCACTCGTTGAGATCGAACGACATTGCAAGACGGAAAAAATATAAGTAGTGGAGTGAGAATAGAGAGAAGAGAGGTAGGATTGGTGGATGAAAATTGAAATAAAAGGATTGGTATTTATAGGCGGAAAAAGAAAAAAAGAAATAAATGTGGGCTGTCAGCGAAGAGACACGTGTCGCCAACGCGTCATTAGCCAACGACCGGCGCGACGTTCAAGGAGGCCCAGCTCACCCCGCCAGCTAGGAGTGCTGGCGAGGACCTCAACGGCTACATTCCCCGCTAGCAACCTCCCTGCCAGCTCCCAGCCAACTCCACGCCTTCTCCTCGCCGACGATTACTCTCCGTCATCTCTTCACCCGCGACTGTGGATGCCCTAAACACTATGTCATGCGATGTTAGCCTGCGGTATAAGTCGAAACTAAGTGCGACCGCACTGGAGTTTTCTTTTACCAGGAACAGGAAGTATGCTAGTCAAAAGAAAAAGTTCGGTATTCATGTGTGGGACTATCATATGATTGTATGTTAATAATGTCAAACACCTAATAATTTAGAATGTTTAGCAGTTGTGTATTTTAGATTCTCCAAATTAGTGAGGGACACCACCTTGCAAGTTGTTCAAAGAAAAAGTGAAAAGGGTATTTGAGCAAAGATCGGAACGCAAACCAATTGAGTGTGGAATCACTAATTTGGTTAGGTTACTCAACGTCCCTATGTCATAAGTCAAAGCCTACAATCGTTGCGCCATAGTTATTGCATGTATACACTTTCGTGATCTATAATAAATTGATTCACTATTAAAAAATAGTATTTCCAATAAGTTTTTTTATGCTGTAATTTAGGTCTACATTTTTCTTGAGCCAAATGTACGGAATTTCATTAATCAAAAGTGTGTAATTACAATAAAATGCATCAGAAACTCTGTGACCACGAACAACAGGGTAAGAACATTTAAAAATGTTCGCTATTCATTTCACAATAGAACTCTCCTCGACGGTTTTGAATTGGTGCCCCTTGGGCAAGGACATAATATGAATATCATAACCGACACAATGGTATTTTGTGATGCCACAATGGTAGGTGAAATAGCCGGAGAGGTAAGAAGTACGGGAGATCCAGAGGGACCTTTGACAGTAAAAGTGATGGGGGAGGCAGCGCATCATCGGGCCAGTCCCGATGCTCCCCTCCCAGGAGAATTCCATGATACTCTGAGCGATAGACAATGATCCTGCAAAGACAAACTCAAGTAACATGAACGAGATCCTTTCGATTAGCCAGAGCCATAATCGTGAAAGGGGACGAGACGACTGCGGCGGTGGATGCAAGGGGGAAGGACGCGCCGGCTACGGCAGAGCCGGTTGTTGCAACACCTGGGATGTGAAGACCGCTCTGTTTAAAAAGGTTTAATTTATTTAATTTAATCGTTTGGACCGACGAGGCTGAATTTCGGGACGATTTTTGATAACGTCGTGGTGGGAAAAAAGGATCGAAGTTGGGTGCTTTTGAAAAAAAGAAGAAATAAAGGGCTGGACCCGACCAGACCCGCAGGCCCGGCCAAGCCCCACCTTTTGGCCGAGAGGCCCGTTGTCTACCAGAGGACCAGTCTTGAACCGAGTCGTGCTATAAAAAGCAAAATTTAGGGTTTTGACCCCATTTTCTTTTTCCCTCAGCGCCGTCGATCCCTTTCCCTCTCCCTCACCCTCACCCTCGTCTCTCCTTCGCATCTACTTCATACCCTCACGCCAACGCCCGCCACCATCTCTCCCTCAAATCTCGACCCTCTCTCTCTACCTCTCACCCACTCCGTCCAACCCACGGCCGCCCCTTCCACCCTCATCTACGACCTCTCTCCACCGTCCCTCTTCTTCTCCGTTCAGTCCAAGACCACACGAGCTTCTCTCGTCCCGAGCCGTTCAGCCAAGCTCGCCGGCCACGCCCTCATCGCCCGATCTCGCCGTCTCGCCTTCCCCTACTTCTTCCTCTTCTTCACCCATGTGTGAACCGAGCCCATCGTCGCCGTGCTCAGCCCTTCCGCCGCGCTCCCAAGACAGCAACGACCCTCCGTCGGTTCCTTTCCCCACGGTGAGAATCCGACCCGTAGAGCTTCGGTCGGCAACGGCGTCGCCGGTGGTCGGTCGGGGTTCAAACCGAGCTTTCTCCTCTTCTCTTTTGTTTCTATTTACCGAGCGTTTGTGGATCTGGGCATTGTTGAAACCAAATTTGTTTTTGGATCTGGATCTGGACGTGTTGGAACGAAATTGAAGCAAATTAAAATAAAAGAAAAGGTTTTAAAACGAAAAACAGATTAATTCAAAAAAGGGTTTAAAATCAGATTTAAATTAAGACGGTTTTGGACTTTTGGAACGAATCTGAGGACGTTAGGACGTTGAACCGTGGAACGTTTAAAACGGACTGTTAATCAGACTTAGAACGGGAATGTAAAGTGGAAACGCTGAATTAGATACCTCGGGAACTGTGCCTCGAAACCCGTGCCTCAGGATGCTTTCCCCGGGATTCGTGCTTCGGGAAACGTGTACCGGGTTCGGTGTTCGGGGCCCGAATACTCGAACCCATTTCGTCGTATAATCTCTCTTTTAGCCCGCTCGAGTTTAAAAGACAACTGTCGAATTTAAACTGGACTAGTCGTAACCTTTAATTTAACGTTGAAACTGTTTTTGATTTATGACTTTCGTGTTAAATTAGAGTCCGGCTTCGATCAAAGAGAAGACCGGAGGTAGCGAGCCAGGACGTCAGCAGCTAGGAGACGTAGCTGTTGTTCTTCGGTTGAGGTAGGGAAAGTAGAGAATACCGGTTTAATTACGGAAAGTTACTAGTATGCATGCTAGGTAATAATAAAACTGGAACGAACGTTTATATTATATAATAATCGGACGAGTCTTAGTAACATGTAGGATGTGTTTCACTAGTGTAGCCGCTTTCAATACTTGGGAAATTACCGTGCTGGTAGACTGGCCATGTCGAGCCGTAGGTTGTGTGCTGATTGATTTGCCTGTTATTGTTTGATACGTAACTGGAATGGTACTTACACCGAGGGATAGTTCCGGTGTAGTGTACCGAGGCCAAGGGTGGCGTATTGGATACCCCGATTCTCCGTGACGGGGAGGTGTAAGACCGAAGTATGTGTCGGTCAAGTTTGTGTGAGGCCCTGATTCTACGTGACAGGAAGACGTCCGACTGAGGGATTTCCGGTCTGGGATGTTACCCCGATTCTACGTGACGGGAAGATGTCTGGACCGAGGCTTCGTGATCCGGTACGACATAAATGGAATGGGTTGTGATAGTCGGAGACGTTGGAAATGGTTGTACTAGAATTTGTGATTGGACCCGAGGGTCATGTTGGGACTACGGGTAGTATGGGACCTACGGGTCGTGATTGAGCCTACGGGTTGTGTTCCACCCCGATGATCTATGGTCCTTTGGGAACATTTTCGGGCCCTCCGATGAGATGCGTTCTTAGGGAACGTTTCCGGTCGCCCCGACGCATGTGTCTCCTCTGGACCGAGGGGTTATCCGAGGTGATACGATGACTTTATGGGATGTTATGATCGTAATTCGGGGACTGTAGTACGAGACATGTATTGGTTTCCTTTCTGTCTGATACGTTTGCTGTTCGGTTAATGTTTTACTTTGTGAAAGTGGTCGTTAAGCGTGTTGTAAGGTTGGCTATGAACCCCGTTTTGGCAGTTAGATATGCTGTACTAGTATGCCCTAATTGGACGGTTACTCGTGGTGGTGAGCCGATATTCATTACATTAACTACTTTCTCTACTGGGCGAAAGCTCACCCCTTATGTTGTTGTGTTTCAGGTGTTGAGCGAGATTCGTGCTAGCAGGCCACAACTGAGCTTGGGAGCTGGCGAGGTTTTGGCTAGTGTCTAGTGACGTACCGTGTTTTGAACTAAGTATTATTTACGTTTATTTTAAAAGCTATTGACTCTTTTTATTTCGAATTTATAATTACTATTTTTTCAGAGTTCCATTTAATGCTTATTTTAATTGTTTTGCTTAATCTATTTATTATTTTAGTTCACGTCTCGAGTCCGGCAAAACCGGATTTGGGGCGTGACAATTTGGTATTAGAGCCTGGTTACATTTTGAAATGATTTTTCAAAACCTCGGACCGTACGTCAATTAGGTGGGTAGAGTTAGGCGCTTAAAGTCGTAGGGCTCGGTGATGCAAGTCGGAAGTATCATGTGCGTAGAGTCGAAACGACAAGAGTCTCGATTGTTAAAATGTGTGGTTTAAGTTTTGCCTTACTTGATTCATACCTTGTTCTCCGTTTGTTGTATACCTTAGTGGATCCATGATGCCGATCGGTTGAGATCGAGGATGGTTAACGAGCGAGACTCAAACTGTTTATGACTTGTTGAGTGATAATTTGTTAAGTGGGTTACCGCCTTGGTCGGCCGTTGTTTGATTGGTGAAACGTCCGGCCTAAGTGTCATGGGCTTTGGGTGAACTTGTGTGATTTGTGGTTATTGTGGAGTTGAACTGTTTTACAAGAATGGACTTGACTAGGCGGGGAGAGTGAAACTACTGAGACTGCGGTGTAAAAGTTGAGATAAATTGATGTGTGCTATACTTGTGATTGAGTGTTGTGTGCAGGCAATGTTTTGTTGTCCCGCATAAGCGGATGGTTAACTTAATTTACAAACGGGTCATGCCCGATTTTCTGTTGAAACTGAAGTGCATGTACCATCACGATTCAACTATAGGGGCCACTGTAGCTGGACGTGAATGGAGGGATATTGAGTGGTTACAACGTAATTCGGGGACGCCTGAACCAGGTTGTAACGACGAGAGATCAACGCTAAATTTTTGTTAGGAAGAGAACGTATTAAGAAATTGAAACTAAGTGTTGGTTGTAGATCTGAGGTTGCTTTGAAGTATAAGTGGTAGTATGTGTGACTTGAGTGTGAATTTGTTGTGAAAGTGAAACTGTGTAACCCCGTTGTGTGTATATATGATCTGTGTGATGCATTAGTGTGCAATTTCTCTGCTGTGTGCTATTGTGTGATTATACTACTGAGTATATTTTTACTATAAGTACTAGTAGAATGGTACTGTGTGTGGCGTTAGTTATTGTAAGCGTGTTGTTCTTTTTGGGTTAAGAAGTTGAGCTTGTGCGTTATCCGTGTAGAAGTTTTACGACATGGCACGTACCTTTGTTCCTCGAAGCACGAGGAGACGGCCCGCTGGAGGCCGAGGACAACAGCCTACTGTTGGATCTGCTGGGGCGACTAATGCCTAGGGTGCACCCGCTGAGGGGCACGAGCGGGCTGAGACAGCCCAGGCGAGAGGCTCTGGAGGGGCTGACCCGCACCGTTCAAAGACTGGCAGCTGCCTTTTCCCGGAGAGAGGCTGCAGCTCCGACTCCGGGGGCTGCGCCTGCTGCCACTGCAGCGACTTCTAAGGGACCTGCGTAGGTCGACAGCTACACCGCGCATGCGCTGTGAGACTTCCGCAGATTGGGTATACCTGTGTTTTTCGGGGAGCCAGACCCCGAGGCAGCCGAGAGGTGGCTGGAGCGGATCACCCGCAATCTGGACACAGTAGGGATTTTGAGTGGTAGACTCCGAGTTTCTTTCTCAGCCTCTCACTTGGAGGGAGAGGCCTACCACTGGTGGTACCGCGAGGAGGTGCGAGTGGGGGACGGCTTTGCGCTATTCAGACATCGTTTTCTTGAGCAGTACTTTCCTCAGTCGGTATTGGACGACAGGCATCAACAGTTCCTGGAGTTGCGACAGGAGGGACTATTAGTGTCCGAGTACGAGGCGAGGTTTCCCTCCTTGTCTCGCTTCGCTCAGGAGATGGTACATACGGAGGCCCTCAGGTGCCGTCGTTTTGAGGGGGGACTCTATCCTGCAATCGCGGATCGGGTCGCTGTTCTGAGGACCCAAGTCTACGCTGATCTGGTGGATCAGGGCTTGGCTGTGGAGCGACGCTTCCGTGAGACAGCTAGGACCCAGGAGGTCAGGCCGAGGTCGAGCAGTTCTCTGAGGCCATTCGAGACTCAAGATTCAAGGAGACAGAGGACCTCGGGATCGTTTCAGACTTAGACCCAATCGAGAGGACCGCGATAGGTTGGGTCGGTAGCTTCAGTGGGACCTTCCATGAGAGGGTGCACTTGCTACGGTTGTGGGCGACCGGGTCACATGGCTCGAGACTGTCCGGGGAGCAGCGGATCAGTGGGTCATCCAACGGGTAGACCTGTGGAGAGGTCGAGTGCCAGTCCATCGCTGTGTCATCAGTGTGGTCAGTCAGGGGACGTCATCTCCAAGTGCCCCGATCGACTTTTAGAGGTGTTGGCCTTGCGACCACAGCAGTCGTGGACTGGACAGCCACTGCAGTTTCAGCAGCGTCAGGCTCAGACGCAGAGAGCTCCGAGACAGGCAGCGAGCGCACCAGCGCCGAGTCAGAGAGCGGCGCGGCAGGTGGCACTTCCACCACCTTCGAGAGGCGGACCTCCGTTGCGGAAGGGTCGGGTGTATGCCGTCGTCGATTCACGGGCAGAGAGACAGTACATCGATCATGGGATCGCTCGTGATGTCGAGCACGCTACGGAGTAGAGGACATCGCGGAGCACGGGACTAGCGACAGTCCGGGAGCTGTTTTTGTTTTGACTTTAGAGTTGTGCTTTCTTTTTCAGACCTGTGTTTGACTCGTTATGGTTTTATTACTTTTAGTTTTGTTTCAACTTTTGAACTTGCGTTTCGTTTAAGTTGTTTTTCTGTTATCGCTGAGTTCGCGCCCCGAGTGTGGCCAAGTAACGTTGAGATCAGAGGTGCACAGCGGAAGCGTGGTGGGCTTCTTTCGTTTTGCTGTGTACGCGTTAATTGTTTAAGTGAAGAGAGTGGTTGAGGAGTGGTGTCGTTGTGATTGGATCCGTTTTAAGGGCGACGTGAGTTGTGTTCCGGTTTGATTCCTATACCGACGGACGATTCCGGTATAGGATGTCTCGACCAAGCCGAGTGTGTCGGTGTGACGTCTCTAACGACGGAGGATTCCGGTATCGACTAACTGGCTTAAGTGTTTTCCCGGGTGCTTGAGGGGTGATGACTGAGAGTTTTAATCGGACGTTCCCTGAGATAGGGTTAAGTGGAGCGCGTTCGTTTTGAATTTCGAGGATGAAATTCTTTTAAGAGGGGTAGACTCTGAAGACCGCTCTGTTTAAAAAGGTTTAATTTATTTAATTTAATTGTTTGGACCGACGAGGCTGAATTTTGGGACGTTTTTTGATAACGTCGTGGTGGGAAAAACGGATCAAAGTTGGGTGCTTTTGAAAAAAAAAAGGAAAAGAGAAAAAGAAAAGAAAAAAAACAAATAAGGGGCTGGACCCGGCCAGACCCGTAGGCACGACCAAGCCAAGCCCGCCCCATCTTTGGACCGCGAGGCCCGTTGTCTGCCAGAGGACCAGTCTTGAACCGAGCCGTGCTATAAAAAGAAAAATTTAGGGTTTTGACCCCATTTACTTTTTCCCTCAGCGCCGTCGATCTCTTCCATCTCCCTCACCCTCACCCTCGTCTCTCTTTCGCATCTACTTCCTCCCCTCACGCCACCGCCCGCCACCGTCTCTCCCTCAGATCTCGACCCTCACTCTACCTCTCACCCACTCCGTCCAACCCACGGCCGCCCCTTCCACCCTCATCTCCGACCTCTCTCCACCGTCCCTCTTCTTCTCCGTTCAGTCCAAGACCACCCGAGCTTCTCTCGTCCCGAGCCGTTCAACCAAGCTCGCCGGCCACGCCCTCATCGCCCGAGCTCACCGTCTCGCCTTCCCCTACTTATTCCTCTTCTTCACCCGTGTGTGAACCGAGCTCATCGTCCCCGTGCTCAGCCCTTCCGCCGCGCTCCCAAGACAGCAACCGCCCTGCGTCGGTTCCTTTCCCCACAGTTAGAATCCGACCCGTAGAGCCTCGGCCGACAACGGCGCCGCCGGTGGTCGGTCGGGGTTCAAACCGAGCTTTCTCCTCTTCTCTTTTGTTTCTGTTTGCCGAGCGTTCGTGGATCTGGGCATTGTTGAAACCGAATTTGTTTTTGGATCTGGATCTGGACGTGTTGGAACGAAATTGAAGCAAATTAAAATAAAAGAAAAGGTTTTAAAACGAAAAACAGATTAATTCAAAAAAGGGTTTAAAATCAGATTTGAATTAAGACGGTTTTGTACTTTTGGAACGAATCTTAGGACGTTGAACCGTGGAACGTTTAAAACAGACTGTTAATCTGACTTAGAACGGGAATGTAAAGAGGAAACATTGAATTGGATACCTCGGGAACCGTGCCTCGAAACCCGTGCCTCGTGATGATTTCCCCGGGATCCGTGCCTCGGGAAACGTGTACCGTGTTCGGTGTTCGGGGCCCGAATACTCGAACCCGATTCGTCGTATAATCTCTCTTTTAGCCCGCTCGAGTTTAAAAGACAACTGTCGAATTTAAACTGGACTAGTCGTAACTATTAATTTAACGTTGAAACCGTTTTTGATTTATGACTTTCGTGTTAAATTAGAGTCTGGCTTCGATCGAAGAGAAGACCGGAGGTAGCGAGCCAGGACGTCAGCAGCTAGGAGACGTAGTTGTTGTTCTTCGGTTGAGGTAGGGAAAGTTGCGAATACCGGTTTAATTACGGAAAGTTACTAGTATGCATGCTAGGTAATAATAAAACTGGAACGAACGTTTATATTATATAATAATCGGACGAGTCCTAGTAACATGTAGGATGTGATTCACTAGTGTAGTCGCTTTCAGTACTTGGGAAATTGCCGTGCTGGTAGACTGGCCATGTCGAGCCGTAGGTTGTGTGCTGATTGATTTGCCTGTTATTGTTTGATATGCATGCTGTGTGACTTAGTGTCGGTAAGTTTAATAGATAAGAATTAGTTTATCCGGTGAGCATGTTGTTGCTATGTGTGGACGAGTGTGCCGTGTTTGTTGTAATGTGAACCCTTGTTTGTGATATGACCGGGTGGGTGATAGACCGGCTGTGTGATATGTTGAGGTAGTCCGGTTGGTATACCGAGACCGATCTTAGCTTTGGGCTGCGTGTTATATCCTATTTGTGTGTTATAAGAAAATACGTAACTGGAATGGTACTTACACCAAGGGATAGTTCCGGTGTAGTGTACCGAGGCCAAGGGTGGCGTATTGGATACCCCGATTCTCCGTGACGGGGATGTGTAAGACCGAAGTATGTGCCGGTCAAGTCTGTGTGAGGCCCTGATTCTACGTGACAGGAAGACGTCCGACTGAGGGATTTCCGGTCTGGGATGTTACCCCGATTCTACGTGACGGGAAGGTCTCGGGACCGAGGTTTCGTGATCTGGTACGACATAAATGGAACGGGCTGTGATAGCCGGAGACGTTGGAAATGGTTGTACTAGAATTTGTGATTGTACCTGAGGGTCATGTTGGGACTACGGGTAGTATGGGACCTACGGGTCGTGATTGAGCCTACGGGTTGTGTTCCACCACGATGATCTATGGTCCTTTGGGAACATTTCCGGGCCCTCCGATGAGATGCGTTCTTAGGGAACGTTTCCGGTCGCCCCGACGCATGTGTCTCCTCTGGACCAAGGGGCTACCCGAGATGATACGATGACTTTATGGGATGTTATGATGGTAATTCGGGGACTATAGTACGAGACGTGTATTGGTTGCCTTTCTGTGTGATACGTTTGCTGTTCGGTTTATGTTTTACTTTGTGAAAGTGGTCGTTAAGCGTGTTGTAAGGTTGGCTATGAACCCCGTTTTGGCAGTTAGATATGTTGTACTAGTATGCCCTAATTGGACGGTTACTCGTGGTGGTGAGCCGATGTTCATTACCTTAACTACTTTCTCTACTGGGCGAAAGCTCACCCCTTACGTTATTGTGTTTCAGGTGTTGAGCGGAATTCGTGCTAGCAGGACACAGCTGAGCTTGAGAGCTGGCGAGGTCTTAGCTAGTGTCTAGTGACGTACCGTGTTTTGAACTAAGTACTATTTACGTTTATTTTAAAAGCTATTGACTCTTTTTATTTCGAATTTATAATTACTATTTTTTCAGAGTTCCATTTAATTCTTATTCTAATTGTTTTGCTTAATCTATTTATTATTTTAATTCACGTCTCGAGTCCGGCCAAAACCGGATTTGGGGCGTGACATGGGACGTCTCTAGGGATGGCTGCGACATCAGGGACGGTAGCAACATCTGAGACGACGACAGCAACAGGGGCGATGGCGGCTTCATGGACGGCGACGGCAGCATAAAGGACGGCGGCTGTAGAGATAGAAACCCCTGGGGCAGATGGGAGACCGAAGTAGATCCCGTTGGTCGTAGGAGACGGCCAACGTCGCGGTGGCTAAGAACGGTTTGAAAGAAGCCCTAACAAGAAAAAGTTTCGCAGATGCCAGAGGAACAATGCAAAAGGGATGTTGAGAAGAAGAGAGGAGAAAAATCATGACATAGCAGAGGAAAAATTTTAAGTATTAATTTAGGTCTTCATTAATAAATCATAAATTTATTCGCTTTAAATAAAGATGATAGTACTTTATAAAAAAAATCCCGACCTTAAATATTCTAGATTTACAAATAGTTTCCAATATGTTTTTCTGTTGTTATTGTGATTTAGGTCTTAATTAATCAATCATAAATTTAATCTTATCTAATATATTTATTCATTTTAAATAAAGATAAGCATACTATTTTATAAAATAAATCTCAAAACTTCACTTGGCTACCTTAAATATTCTAAACTTACAAATAAATACTCTAAAGAGGAAAGATAATTTCTAAAAAAAATAGAAGATATTAATGAAAAATAGAAAATATTTAAAATTAATTGAAAAAAATGAATTCATAAAAAATAAACAAAATGAAATTTCGAAATTTAATAAAAATAATTAAATATTAATTAAAATAAGGGCAAACTTCACCTCACTACCCTAAACGTACTTGTGTCTCGTCTCACTACCCTAACCAAACTTTGTTGCACCTCACTAGCGTAACGAAATTTTTAGTATCAATTTAATACCTACCATTAGTTTTTCATCCATTTTGGATCCTTATTTTTTTTTTAAATATCCAAAAAAAATAAAATCTGTTTTTTAAGTAAATTATGTTTTTTTTTAAATATAAGATTGATTTTTTAAAATAAAATAAATAAAAAGAATTTTTGAAAACCAATGACAAGCTTTTGAAAATTTGAGTGTTAGTGAGGGGTATTTTTGAACTTTTTACCCTTTTCCATCAAAAAAATGGACGTTAAGTTGACGGCGGGTATGAAAGTGCAACTAAACACATAATTAGGATAGTGAGGTGCAACAAAGTTTGGTTAGGGTAGTGAGACGAAACACAAGTATTTTTAGGGTAGTGAGATGAAGTTAACCCTTAAAATAATTAGTATTATTAAAAATAAATAAATAAATAAAGATTCATTAATTATTAAAAATTAGTATTAATAGCAATAAATTATTTCAATAGCATCTTTTGAAAATTTAAAAATTAATAAAGAAAATTATTGACATCTCACCATTTTTATGTTCTAAAAAATAATAATAGAGTTTTTAAAATTTGAATGTTCACGAGGGTGTTATGACTTTTTAAGCTTTGGAACAAAGTGAAACTTTTCCAAAGTTTGGGTAGTGAAGATAGTAAATTTTCCGTTAAGATATGTATTTGAAAATCATACAAGACAGCGGCGTGAAATGTCTCTTATTATAGTTCCAACATTTTTTTTTAAACTTCTTTCAAATTCATAGATTAGAAAAAAATAGTGTATTATGGAATTTAAAAGAATCACATAATATTTTTCTCTCTCTCAATTTTGGGATCCTCTCTAGCCCTAGTCTGCGTCCGACGTTATGGTGCTCTCTACCCATGCCTCTGTTACGCCCCAAATCCGATTTTGACCGGATCCGAGACGTGAGCTAAAATAAATAAATAAGTAAACAATTTAATAAAGCTAAAGGATCTCAAATAACGGTTTAAAAATCTCCAAATATCCGCACGAGTCAGCAGCTCGGTAAAAACAAGTAATAAAAGGGTTCAAACAGCAGTAACATTGTACGTCTCTATACTCTAGCCAAAACTCTCGTCAGCTCCCAAGCTCCGAGGCTCCTGCTAGTACTGATCCCGCTCAACACCTGAAATACAACAAGGTAAAGGGGTGAGCTTACACTCAGTAGAAAA
Organism: Erodium maritimum; assembly: GCA_963921825.1. NCBI lineage: Eukaryota > Viridiplantae > Streptophyta > Magnoliopsida > Geraniales > Geraniaceae > Erodium > Erodium maritimum. The sequence goes on along the minus strand of OY997588.1, from coordinate 133,302,642 downwards.
AGTAGTTAAGGTTATGAACTTCAGTTCACCACCACGAGTAACCGTCCAATTAGGGCATACTAGTAAGGCACAACTATAAACAACGCCCTCGGGCAATCCCCAATCATCGACCACTTTCGCAAGATCATAAACATACTTAGAAAAACGCACGAAGCCAACCAGCAAGTATAAAACACACAATGAGACACACCTAGATATCGTACAATAGTTTCCAGATCACCGAATACACACAGCCGCTTATATCATACTGGACCACACACCATCAGTCCCGATATCTTCCCCTCACTGAGATTGGGGGTAACATCCTCGACCGAGAATCCCTCAGTCCGATGTCTTCCGAGCACACAGACCCGGGCCTTACTCAACATACGTACTGGACCGTCACACACTTCGGTCGAACATCGTCCCGGACTACGAGTCATCGGGGTACTGATCACGCCATCATTGGCCTCGATACAATACACTGGAACTAACCCTCGGTGTAAGTACCACTCCGGTTACACCTTCTCTTGGAACCAGGCATGTAAAAATCGGGTTGGGCGCCCGCCTAAGCGCCCATATGGGCAATGGCGCCCGATTTTTTATGGTTCGGGCGGCCCAACCCGATTCAGCGCAATTAATCGGCCCAATCGCGATTAGTCGGCCCAATCACCAATTAATCGGCCCAATTACACCGAGCCCAAAAAAAATGAAAAAAAACAAAAAAAATTAAACTAATAAAAGGTTACAACTCGAACCTTTTTTTTAATTCGTTACCAAAGTTGAGCCCCAAAAAAGATGGAGCCCAAAATTAGTCAAGAATTAAGTGATTAGTAGTTGGCACAAGGGGTTGACTTTTATAGAAGAAAAGAAGAGAGTGTTAGTGAAACTTAGGCGATGTAGCACTTTGAAATGGTTGGTTTGAAATACTTCCATGCTATACAATATTTATATTTTACAAACTAAACATTACTATTAAATTGTGCTAGTTGAGTTGGTTGTGGACATTTTAATCAAGTGTTAGGTCTTGAGTTCAAATCACCTTATTGATATTTTTTTGTCAAATCATATTTATTTATATTGTTTTTTAGGATGATATGATATTTTTAGACTATATAATACATGTTTTAGTTGGTGTAAAGTTTATCTTATATACATATATATAATCTTTAATTTTCTTAATATTTTCATATAGTATAATATTAAATTTGATAATCTATATTTATTAATAATAAAAAAATACACATCCGATTAATCCCCGCCTAACGCCTAGGACCCCTCGCCGCCCGATTGGCGCCTAGCGATTTTTACAACACTGCTTGGAACACACAATAAGGATATAACACGCAGCACAAAGCCATAGTTGAACTCGGTATGCCAATTGGACCAACACACCATAACACACAAATCGGTCTATCACTCACCCGACCATACCACAACCAAGGGTTCACATCATATCAAACACGACACACTTGCCCACACACAGTCATAACATGCCACACCGAGTATAATCTTATTTAGACTCTCACACAGCGGTTATAACACGCATCATGCATCTCAATCAGCACGCAAACCTAAGGCTTGACATGACCATTCTATCAGCACGGAAATTTCCCAAGTATTGAAAGCAGGTATTCTAGTGAATCACATCCTACATGTTACTAAGACTCGTCCGGTTATTTAATAATCGAAAGCGGTTATTCTAGTGAATCACATCCTATATTCCAACTAGGACCTTTCCGGTTATTATTATTATTTTCTAATCATGCATACTAGTAACTTTCTGTAATTAAAGCGGTAATCGCTACTTTCCCTACCTCAAGATGATCACATTAGCTACGTCTCCTACCTGCTGACGTTCGGGCCTATCTCCGGTCTTCTCGGGCGTAGTCCAAGATTGGGGTTAACAGGTAAAGTTGCTAATCAGTCCCGGTATAGTCCAAAAGTCCTCTGATTTGTCCATTTAGCCCATTAAGTGTTCCATTTTAATTTATTTAAATTAATAAATTAAATTATTAAACTGCCCGACCCGGATCCGAGAACTAGACCCGAACACGACCTGGATCCAACCTGGTCCAGAACCCAGACCCGACCGGACCCAGACCCGACCCGGACCCGGCTCCAGACCCGAGTCAGACCCGATCCAGGCCCGAGTCCAGAACCCAGTCCATAGACCTGGGCCTGGCCCAAGGCCCAGCCTGGATCTGGCCCGAGGCTCGAGTCTTGGCCCAAGGCCGTCCGGCCCAAGCCTGTCATGGACCAAGCCCATCCTGGATCTGAGTTTGAGCTGGAGGCGACTCCGGCGATGCTAGGGTTGCTCCGACCGCCGACGACGGCATCAGGAACGCTCGAGGGCAAGCAGAACTCGCCGGGAGGGGCGTCAGGGTCACGGCGTGGCGGTGGCAGGGACGGTGGTGGCAGACGCGCGGTCCAACACCACTCTGTCTCAGATCTGGCAAGAGCGAAGCTCTCGCGCTCACCGACGGTGATTCCGGATGAAAGCGTCGAAATCGAGCTCGTCTCGATGAGTTTTCAGGCAAGGCGAGGTCGAGGAAGAAGAGGAACGGGGCAACGAGAGCACGAACCGTGCGATTCTCCGTCGCCGGTGCGATTTGTGCTCAGGAGAGAAGAACCAGGCTGAGAAATTCTCTGGCGTCGTCTCGATTCTATGCGTGGGTGGCTCGGTTTGTACTCAGAAGGGAAGAAGAGGGCGAGGTGACGTTAGGTGCGAGGGAGAAGGAGAAGGGAACGAGAGAGAGAAGAGAGAGCGAGAGAGAGGAACTGAAGATGAAGCGTCTCGGGAATTGTGCAGCTGCGCGAAGACGAAGGGGGAACAATGTAGGATTTAGGGTCGGCTTCGCGTGGGTTGGGCCTACGCGCGCGAGCTGGGCTTGAGCTCGTCCTTCTGATTGAGCCCAAGTCTGGCCCAACCCAGGTCCTTCTCTACTCTTTTTTTTTGCATTCGCTCCAATTTTCAACCCGTTTTCCAACCCCCGACGTTTCAACGACCAATTTTAAAATATTTAATTCTTTTAAACCGGGGCATTCTTTACAGCCTCCGTCGTTGTTGCGTCTGCTACAGCCATGATGCATGCTCCGGACACTGCTGCTCCTACCAGTGGTCCTATTCTTCCTCTCCTTTCCCCTCGCCCTGAGGTTGTGGTGGGAGAGAAGGCCCGTTTTCGCCGAAAACTTAAGGCTACCATGGCTTCACCACTCCCTCACTACCCTGGGACCCCTCTATCCCTGAGTCCGATCCCGACAGGAGGCTTCTCCTTTGGTGCGGCACCCCTGGTATCGGCTACTAAAACGAAGAGGGGTCGGCCGTTGCGCCAACCTAGGGTTCCTTCTTCTCCAAGTAATGGCCTTTTGGCCTTACCACCACCAAACCCTAACCCCTCTGCACCCCGACCCCTCTCTGCTGCCTCCCATATTGGACACGACCTTGCTCTAGTTCTGACCTGTGGGGACGGGAACCCTAGGGTTCCGTTGGCCATTGGAGTGGAATCGGGGTAGGCTAGTGCTGGGGTCGTATCGATGCTGGTATTGGGGACTCTAGTGTTCCACCCATTCTTGGGGTTACCCCGATCTTACCTAGGGTTCCCCACCCCCCCCCCCCCCCCGAACCCTGATCCAGTTCGTCCACCGAATCCAAAAATTACATGGGCATAGGTGGTTATTCATACATCTGATGACATGGGGATTCAACCAAAGGACCTTCCCGTCCTTCAGAGAGACCCAGGGAAAGGAAAAGCCCCGATGGAGGAGCTCCCTAGAGCGGCGGCTCTAGCTTTGGGACTAGGGCGGTGTCTTCCTAACCCGGTCAACCGCCTGATCATACCGGCGGCCCTGACTACTCCGCCATGGATGACCCGGGACCGAGGGAAACACCTTCTTATAGAGGAGTTCCCCTCGGCTGGGAAACCTAAGGAGGCTGAGCTCCAGGCGTCCCTGGAAGTTCTGTAGGATGGGATATCGTCCTGTTCTTTAGACGAGGATGAGGAGATTGAGGTGATGGTCCCGATGTCCCGGGCAACCACGGCAGCGGCGCTAGCTCGCCAACAGTGGGGACTATTAGGTCGCTTGTGGTCACCCAAACCTCCTCGGAAGGACATGCTCCTCCGGGTCATTACCAATGCATGAGGTAGGGCCGCGGAAGGGCTGGTGGTCAAGGACATAGGGCCGAGACTGTTCAGCTTCTATTTTCGATCGTCGGAGTCTAGGGCGTGGGTCTGTCGTAATGAGCCCTGGTGCTTCGATGGTCGGGTCCTACTGTTGGGGGATTTGGATCCTTGTGCTTGGGAGTTGCCTGCCTTGGATGGAGTGTAGTTGTGGGTCCATGCTAGGGGACTACCGCCCCTGGTTCGGACAAAGGAGACGGGTATCTCTAGCGGGGATGCCCTGGGAATGTGCGTAGAGGTCCCATGTGATAAGTGGGGTATATGATGGGGATGGGCTGTCAAGGTTCGATTCTGGAATCTGCTGGAACGACCCCTAAGGAAAGGGTTGGTGCTTCGGTTTCTAGAGTTTCCAGACTCCTTCAGTATGGAACTCACATACTCGAAGCTTCCGAATTTCTGCTATAATTGTGGTCCGATAGGTCATATTCTGAAGGACTGTACGTGGGCGGTTCAGTGTCCACCTCGACTTGGATCTTTCATGCTGGAATACGATAAGGAGAAGCATGTTAGCCGGTATGCCACTGACTGGGGAGAACCGCCCAGTCTACCTGCACCACCCCGGGGTTTTGACTCGGCAGGGTTTCTACGGCTCTCCAAAGCCCCCCGGACCCCTACGCCCCCTCGGCTAAAGTTTAAGGGGTCGTCTAGTAGGGCTCCACCTCAGTCCCCTACTTCTTGCTCGGAGCTTGAGGGCTTGACTGATAGGGCTCCACCTCATCCTCCGGTCTCTCGCATGGAGGTCATGTCGCGACCCACTGAGGCTGTAGGAGCTCGCGTGGATGAGGGAGAAGTAGGGGCAATGTTAGTAGGAGCGGCTGGCCTAGGGATTGGTGAAGGTGCGGATAAAAGGCCGGCGGTCGGGGATCCCCGTGATGATCAAGCTAGGGCGGTCAAGTAGCCCCTCCAAACGGAATGAGTACTGGCACATGCATCTGGGACTGGACCTGGGAGGGGTCCTTGTACGATGCACTGCCTCCCCCCTTCACTCTTACTGTTCAGGTCCATAGAGATCTCCGGTCTTCTTGTCTCTCCGCTTATCTTCTTTCATTTCCCGTGTGGCGTCAAAACACTGTCGGTGGCGGTTATGGTACTAAAAGGGTCAGATAACCTATGTTCACTCTGTCTGACCCTGGCTCAGTGGTCGAGGAGTCTGTTCCTCGATGCACTTCTATGTAATTTCACTTATTAAATGGAACTGTTTCTTTCGCTAAAAAAAATCACATAATTGAATATTAATACAAGTTTATTTTTAAATTAAAATTCAAAATATATAAACTAAAATTAAAGTACATAAATTCAATTATTCCTTAAATCTTGATTAACTGGACTAAAGATTTTAATAGATGTTTTAATATCCCATAAAAGTGTACTCCTTCGTATGGAGAGTTTTGTTAGAGTTGCTGTTAGGATTTTCTTTAAGTCGTCGTTAGCCACTGCGTTTCTGACCTTCCCCCGTTATCAACGACGCGTCCTTCAGTCATGTACTGGTCTCCCTGCAATCCTTGTGCCTGTCGAAGGGTTTCTGTCCTCGGCACCGGGTGATCCCTATACTGTCGTCGTTGCTGCCCCCTTAAATCTCTATCATTAGCACATCCACCTCCTTGGCCGCCACCGATGCATCCTACTCGATATACTTCTCGATTGTGTATCAGGTTAATCGTTTGGGTTTGTTTTATTAAGTCTATTTTCCGTTTTGCAAGGTCAAATATTAGTGAGTAGAGATTTAGGGACTTTTACAGGGAGGGAACCATGAATCACATATATCCTCCCATTGCTACTGTTGAGATGAGGTTCGATCGCTTTCCTCACGACGAAAAGAGTCCCCCCATAGGATTAAGCAGCGTTTAGGTACCATCTTCAACGATTTTCGACAGTATCAGATTTCAGTTCGTTTCCTGTTTTTTAAAAGCTAGGTGTGGCACTGACAATTTGTCATAAAGTTTGTTGAAAGAGACCTTCTAGGGATCCGTTCTCTATACCGACTATTTCAATATTAATATAATTGTACCTTCCGCTAAAAAAAGTGTCTCACAAAAGTTGTTTATCATAAGTAAAATCTTTTGAAGACACGGTCGATGTGTCTCGAACTTCAACCACATAATATTTCTTTCAAATATGGGCAATCGTCTTTATTTATATATTTAATACTTATTTTCTCGACCTCGACCACGTTTTTTTGTGGAATCATCTTGGGGCTCTGGATTTGTGTGACGTCTTAGGTCAACTCATCTTGTTCTCATAACGTAGGAATGTCCCGTTTAGGCGATGTATAGAACACGTTCAGGCTCCCATTCAGGCTTTGGTCGGAGACTTCAAGACATGTTCTACTCAATTGATTTATCAGGAATCCCCACAATGCTTCCGCGTAAAATCATAAATTTGTTCTTTTTTGTGCTTTCTACCGCTTGAGCTGTTAGTTTGTCATCATATGTTCTATTTTGTTGGAGGTGCTAACTCTTATTCCAATAACAATTAAACGCTTGCATCTTTCCCATTGTCGGTACTTCAATGATAGTTGCATTGCTTTGGAGTCCAGACAATTTCGGTAGCCAATCTTTGGGTGTGAAGAAATACCAAGCCGATGACATCCTAAAAGTCCTACCTTGTCTTATTTCCATGGATCGGATTGATCGAGTTGTTGATCCATGTACTCATGAGACATTCTTCTTTGAGGATCCATTTCGTCCTTGTAGGTCTAGGAGTTGTCAATTTTTGTTTAATATGGATCACTTATATTGAGTCGGGTTTGTACAATTAAAAGTTCAGCCTTGATCATATCCTTTATAAGTAGCGTTTTTATTTTTATATTTTTCGACACGGGTTCAATTTCAACATGCGCCGTTGAACTAAATGATTGGGAATCGAATAAAGATATTGACATGTTGGATGGTTGTCGAAAACGTATAGATACTCGGGAATTATTATTTGAAGACGAGTGAATAGGAGAACTAATAGATTTTTCAATTGTGGGTGAAAATGTTATGTTATGTAACAAGTGTCCCAACCGAATTGAGAATCGTGGATGGTTGAGAGTCGAGAAGGAAGAAATAAAGAGGAGTACGCTTGGTCCTTCACCAACGCTCGTCCCAACCTCTTCCATATACGTGTTTACCGGCGTTAACGTTGTTTTCTAAAGAAAGAATATTAAGTGAAATACTTATAAAAGAGGTACGAGCACACGTGAAGAGGGTAACAATTCCCATCACTTGGGTCCCGCAGTCATGTCAAAGAGAAGAAGTATGAGTATATGAGCGCTTTTTGGCCAAGCAGCCCCACTAGATTCCTACACGAGATATTAAAGCAACCATAAGTTTATGCAATAAGTTGAGACTGATTCGTACCAAATCGAACCAACAATTAGTTTTAGTGTTGGTGCCGCCCACAGAGTGAGAGAGCTCTGAAGACATTGAAAAGTAGGTAGCGATAATAATAATAATGTAACGACAAAGGGCTCCATGCCCTATTATGGGGCCTAACACTAACACCCATAACTACAAGTTGCCTCTTCACTCTTCAGTGCTTCCCTATCAAACACCAATAATACATACAGTACAACTATATATGTATCACATCACTCATCACTCCTACTCTACTAACTACAATAATAACCTATGCTTATGATGCTCTATATGTACTTCATTCGTGGGTTAGTTTAGTCTTACCTTTACCTCACCCCACCACCCTACCAACAAAAAGCCATTACTCCCACTCCTTGATCAATGGAATACCTCTTATTTTGTCCATCTTTTCATTTCCGCGATGGGTCAATTTAGTTTACATTTACTCCAAAATAATATATGCACAATAACTAACACATACATATTCATGGTTGCGACTTGCGAGGTGGATAAAATATCAAACTACACTAAGTTTGGGGTGAGAATGACTTAAATCATATTATACATAGAAATATATATAAGATGTGTTCACATCAACATGTGAGTTTGATTTTGTGTGTTCTCGTGGAAGGAAATGGTGAAGTATAAGTCTCGTATTGAAAGTGTATGAACATCTTAAACACTTGATAAGCATATTGATGCCTCCGCTCATTAGTTTGAGTTTTTGGATTGTATTGAGTTTTAACATGGTATCAGAGCTAGTTCGGTCCATGGTCCGTTTGTCACCTCCACCCTGTGGTCTCCGGTCCATATGCAGATAGATGTCTAGTCCTACACGTGAGGGAGAGTGTTGAAGTATAAGTCTCATATAGAAAGTGTATGGACAAATTGAACACTAGATAAGCATATTGGATTGAGCTTTAATAGAAAAGGGAAGATGAAGTCCTTTTCACCCACGACGATACAAAATATTTGTTAGGAGAATATGAATGGAAAGCAGTATCAATATCAATATGTAATGAAAATTGTGTTGGATTTCATATCATGTGAATATACTTCGATTATCCTGACCATACATTTTTTTAGCATGATAAAATTCGGGTATTACTGATTCATATGAAATAAAAATATATAAAAGAGAAAGCTAAAGGATGACCATGGACATTTCTTTTGAAAATTCCAACTATCTGATCTTATTACTAACTTGGTTTTGATTACTGTGGTCATCGTCAAAATAAGGAAATCCTAAGCCCTTAGGTAACCAACTATGACTCAACCTGGTACGTACAAGATTATCTTACTGTCGTTTCATCCTATGAGGGCATGTTGCTTTCTGTGAGGAATGCATAGTAAACTAAGGATCTTAGCAATTGATGGAGGAGATTGGTTAGTTGATGCTACCTAGGAGGACATCTTTCTTCCTCAGCGTCCTGTATCCCCTAAAGCCGCTCATTTACTTTGGAAATGTTGTTTTCCATACATCACCTGAACGGTTCCTCCCTTGGGACCCCAGCTACTGACCGTTTCAGAGTATTCTGGTTATCCTCAGTTCTAGTTCTTCTAGGGGTATCATCCTCATCAGCTCCCCACTTTGTCTGAGACCTCCCGACCAGTTGATCCTTGTGTGGTAGTGGAGCTTCCAGCCTTGGAGGGGAAGTAGGCCTAGTCGGCGGCCCACTCGTCGAGCCTAGATGGCTTGACCGAGGGGACATAAGGGGTCTCGGATCCCAGTTCAAGTGACCTTGGGTAGTGGCAGGCAGGCAGACTGGTTCTCCCCAATCTGAGGCGTACGCCTTGACCTTCTTCTCTTGGTAGTATTCCAGCATAAATTCCCCAAACCTCGGGGGTCCTCTAACTGCCCACGTACAGTCCTTCAGGATATGGCCGAGCCGACCACAATTATAGCAGAAATTGGGAAGCTTTGTATACGTGAGGTCAATATTGATCGGGTCCAGAAATTCCGGTAACCTTAGAACCAACCCTTTCCATAACGGCTTCTCAAGGATGTGCCAGAAGCGGATTTTGATAGTCCATCCCCCATTGGTTGCATGGGACATGCACGCACATTCCCAATGCATTTCCAATCGAGATACTTGTCTCCCTCGTTCGAACCAGAGGTGACAACCCTCTAGTATGCACCCATAGTTACACCCGGTCTAGAGGGGGCAGCTCCCGAGCGCACGAGTCCAAGTCTCCCAACAACAGGACCTTGCCATCAAAGCACTAAGGTTCATTGTTTCGAACCCATGACCGCGACTCCGCTGACCGGAAGTAGAAGCCGAACATGCCCGACCCTAAATCCTTGATCACTAGGCCCTCTACGGAACTTCCTCATGCGTTCATGATGATACGCAAAAGCATGTTCTTCCGTGGGGGCTTCAGGGTCTAGAGGCGTCCCAACAAACCCCATTATTGCCGAGCTAGGGCCACCGATGTCGTTGCCCAAGACGCTGGAACCATGACTTCAACTTCTTCCTCTTCCTCCAAGGAACAAGATGACAATCCATCATGTAGGCCCTCCTAGGATGATTGGAGGTCCGACACCCTATCAATCGAGGCTGGAGGAAGCTCAACCGTAGCCAGGCATCGTGACCTATCACACATCATACTTGGCGGGGTAGCATGGGCCGCGGGAATGTTCGGTGCTATGGCCTGAGTAGTAAGGCAACGCCCTAGGCCCAAAGCCGTCAATGTCGTCCTTGGACGGTCCTCCATGGGGGCCTTCCCTTTCCCCGGGTCCCTCCGTAACGGGGGAAACGCATTAGGGTTGACACCTGAAGCTTCGTACGTGGGGATACGAACTTGGTCCCATGTAATTTTAGGAACACGTGCCCTTCTAGAGACGGGACCTACATGACCCTCAGCACTCGGCACAACTGAGATACCAGCAGACGACGCCGAAACCCTAGGCTCTCCGCCATCAGACAATGGTGCTAGAGCAAGGTCATGACACAAGATTGTTACTTGCTGGAGACGTCGGGGCAGTAGGGTTCACGGAAACCCTAATAGGATCGGGCGGCAGCTTGCTAGGGTTTAGGGGAGCCCTAGCGTGGCCTGCAAGGCATGCCGGCCCCTTAGGGCTCAAGGAAGCCGGAAGGGTTCAACCTTTCACGCCAATCGGTCCGCTAGGGTTTGGAGGAGAAAGCGCGAGAAGGCCCTTGCTTGTGGGAGAAGGCACCGGTGGGCAACGCGAAGGCCTCCCCCGTTTTGGTTTTGTGGGCAGAATCGGAGAGGTTGATCCCACCGAGAAGGAGAGCTCGTCCACCTCGGGGGGGGGGGGGGGGTGGGGGAGGAGAACTAGGCGGTAGCAGCGGGACAGACGAAGTCGCCGCCAGAGTCATGAGAGTAGGCTTCGGTTTTCGCCGACACGAACTCTTGACCTCACCACCAACAACGAGTTGTGGAGTACAAGATAGAAGAAGAGGCCAGCACCGGGAGGAGCAGCGACGATTTCCAGAGGCACGACTGTAATAGAGGACACGACGACGAGAAGAGAAGAGGAGAACACCATGACGTTACACAGTTAGGACTAGAAAAGGATCTCAAAGTTGAGAGAGAATTTGGATCGTTTATGTTGGTTATGAGCTATTTTAAAGGCTTTTTCTTGTATGTACGCTTGTAACTTTACCATTTATTTATTATTTTATCTAAAGTGATAAAATAATATTGCAGTGTAATACTACTACACATATAACGCCCTTTTCTTAGTCTCTTCAGTCACACTTTAAGTTCTGAGAAACAATTCAAGCCATTTTATCATATTAAAATTTATTTGTATGGTCGAGGGAAAACAAAAAAAACACGACTTTCTCTCTCTACGAAAACCCTAAACCTCATATATTTCTCGTCTTTTGTTTTGTCGCTGGCGGTCATGGCTTCGGTAATGAAAGCCGGCGGCCTCTCTCTACCGTCGTCTGGTTTCTAATCCTCTCATGCTCTCCGCCCTCTGGGCGGCTGTCAAATCCGTTCGTCGCCACACCCGTTCCGCCGCCGTCCTCCACCAGCTAGCTCCACCTCTCCCGACCCTACTCCGTCCTTTTCGGGCCAGCTCCACCTCTCTCGGTCGTCCTCCATCAAGATCTGCCGCCACCCGCTCTCCACCGGCTAGATCTGCCACCATCCACCCCCACCTGCCATATCTGCCATCACCCACTCCTCCACCGGCTAGCTCTGTCCCCCACCACCCTCCTCCATCCCTGTTCGGAAGACTCTTCCCCACCACACTCCACTCCTTCAAAACCCCTCCTTCGGCCTCCCCTAGACGACGACGGCCGACAGCCAACTCCCCCTTTTAACCTTAGCTTCCGTCGACAAGGTCGACCTAAACAACTTTGGACGACTTTCTCTATCATGTTACTTTTTACGACCAGTCATGCAGATCTGTTCCCATCGTCCGTCGGAGCGCCGCAGTCCGAGCTATGCTCCTGCGTTTACAATGATCATCTGGCCAGTCCCGTGCAATCGCCCCAAGCGGATCAGATCTGTAATACCAGCGCCGTCCATCCCCCCGCTCGCTTCGACCCTAGCCTCGACCATCGGAGGCCGGCCATGAGTTGCTTTAGATTCGATATTGTTGTTATTTTGTTAAGTAGCTTTGTATTGCTGTTTTGTTTTCCTCTAAATCTCGTCTATTGAAACACCGTTGTCAAATACTTGTCTTTGACTAACATATCTCCGTTAGTTGTGGTTTCTACCTTTGGTGGCATGGTCGGTTGGGTCTTTTCATCGACGTTTCTCTTCGGACCGTCGATAAGAAAGACCGACCTGACCGTTGGTTATCTAGGCGATGTGTCGCTTTGTGTCAAGAGTTATCATCTCACTAGTCTTTTTTCGGGTTCTCGAAAACAATTAGTGGATGTAAAGCTTGTTTCGTATGGTTTGTAAAGTTTATTATGATTAATGAATCTTGCTCTCTCTGCGCAGCCTCCCCCCCGCCCCGCCCCTTTTTCTCCACCATTGAAGCTCCTGACTCAAAGCGCTCCGCTACCCTTGACGGGTTTACCTATGGATGGGTTCAACAGTACCCTTTCTAGCATTTTCTTTTTTCATCCTCTTTCGCCGCCGCTCCACCTTCGCAGGTCGTTGCCGCTCGTTCAGCCCGTCCCACGGCCTCTTCCTCGTCTCGCGCTGCCGATCCAGCGTCGCTGGATCGGTCCCGTCCTCGAGCCAGTAGCCACCGTGGCCCTCCTGCCGTCGTTCTCCGGGATACAGGCTCCATGCGCCGTCCTCCATCTGCAGTGGCCTCCCGCCCCAGGTCCACCCCTTGCCGGCATGGGTCCACTCCCTCGGTTGATCTGGGATCCGGGAGGAGGGACGATAGGTTGGGGCCTATTTCCCCGGCACCCGAAATCGGGACTCTCGACCCTGAACAAACTTTTGCGGGTCGAATCGATGATGATTAATCTGCTTCTACGTGAAGGGTCGGTGAAGTCACATCCGGAGCACTGGGAGCATATCTCGTCCTCCGAAATATTTCTAAAGATCCAGACTACTCAAGACGAAGAATTGACGATACCAGAACGCTCCAATGGCACGGGGCCCAGAAGAACTGGCATCGCAGATTTGGTAGTTTGTTATTTCGTTCGTGTGCTGATTTTTTTATCCTATTTTAGGTCGAATAAATTGTTGGCTAGATAGGGTTAGGATTTTGAGTATTAGTTTTTTTTTTTTGAAATGTCGTTAAGAGGAACTCCTGAGTTCGGATCTGTGAGTCAAAGCAGACTATATTTATGGATCCATGAGCGACTAATGGACTACGGTCGGTCGGGACAAATATCTGGAAACCGAGACAGTTATGTCCTATCTTATAAGGTTACCGTTATAAAGTAATACAATACCTCTCTACTCGTTTCAAAAAAAAGAATAATGAATTTTTATTTCAAAAAAGAGAGACATGATCCAGTATTGTTGGCGAATAAATTATCTAAGAGAGAAAAAAGATGCACAAATTTTATTGATCAACAGAAAGTAATTGCTTATGCAATACAGAGGAACATAAGTTAAAACATCATATACAATCATTTACCATAACCACAACACTTGTTGCTATTTTTGTAGGTTAAGCTAAAGAACACTGAACTTGATACATAAATTTACAGAGTAAGGATTATAAACATTGGGTTGGGTATAAATTAAAATAAAGTCAATTAACAATCTTGGCAAAGTCAAGACTCTTCTTCCCCTGGAGCTTGTTGGTGACGTAGTGCTTGCTGTACTCTCCATGATTGTAGGTTCTGTAGTTGGAGGGGTTGTCTCCGTCCACCAGCTCCGGCATCGGACCCACCTCGATCTCGTAGCTGGGGGCGTAGAACGTGACGATGGAGAGGCGGTCCTTCTCCTTGTGAGTCACGGCTCTGTGCTCCACGCTCTTGTACTTGCCGTTGGTGAGAACCTCGACGGTGTCTCCGATGTTGATGACCAGAGCATTGGGCAGGGGAAGAACCGGGACCCATTTCTCGTTTTTGAGGATCTGGAGGCCCACGCAGGTGGAGGCCTGCTGGAGCACGGTGAGAGCGCTCCCGTCGGAATGTGGGCTCAGGCCCAGAACGAGGTCGGGCCTGGAGCACGGCGGGTAATAGTTCATCCTCATGGCCTGCACCGCCACTCCGAACATCTCCTCGAACACGTCCCCTCTCAGTCCCAAACTTATCGCCATGTACTTTAGCAGATCCTTGCACAGCTTTCGCACCTCTCGGGAGTATACCTCAATTGTTTCGCTTCATAATTATATAACATTAACAACAATGTTAGTTCGAATGTTGTTGTTGGTGGGTCATTGAAGGGTGACTTAATTTAATGAGAATGTCGGTTCTTAACCCTGTCAGGAAGATCAGTTGCAATTCTTAACTGAGATCGACATTTCTTGACAGATCATATCAAAAAGGTGGTACACGTTTACAAAAAGTAACAATCACGTGTAAAATAAACATGAAGAACATGGTGTTTTCTTGTAAAAAAAATATCATCTTTATGTTACAAAAATGTAACAAAATACTATTTCTGTGATAGGGTTGGTCACGAAAGGTCGACCCCAGTTAAGAACGGTACATAACCTTTCTGACAAAGCTAGAAAGCGACGCTTTCCTCTTAATTTACCTGAATTGAGGTGGATTTGTGGGCCAGAGTTTGGGGTTCCTGATGAAGTGGGGCTCGATGCCGAGGGCGAACATGTTGCACCAGTCGAGCTTCTGTTCCTCGGAGAAGACGAAAGCCTGTCCGTAGCCCTGAACCGTCCCCGGAGCCATGGGGTACTTCTGTTTCTCTTCAAGGGGCAGCATGAAGAAGTCTCTAGCCACTCTTTCTGTGCTCTCCATTAGATCCAAATCAACCCCATGGTTAACCACCTGATTAATCAACATCGCATCGTTTAAAATATGATGGGTTTCAAAACCCAGAAGCACAATTGATAAGTAATTATAACCTGAAAGAAACCCCATTCCTCGCAGGCTGTTTGGAGCTTGAGGATTTCAGAATGGAAGGAGTGGGGGTTGGTGGGGTTAATGAGGTTGGAGAAGTCGATGATGGGAATGTCGGAAGAAGGAGGAGGAGGTGCTACTTCTACGGGTCTCTGAGTCATTTCTCGGACAAATCTTTCTGGTATTTTGGTGGTTTTTGCTTTTGTCAATTCTTGTACATCGTCGATATGCCCAGCGTTGATTGTAGGTGCGGGGGACATGGTCGGTTTTGGCAACACTCACACTCTCAACTCAAGTGGCTTTTGCTTTTGCTTTTGCTTTGGTGTTGTGATACGAGGGACTCCACCTTCAATTTATAGCCCCATGTCTTGCATTCTTAACTCATTTGTTTTACACTGTTGACTTGAGAACGAGAAGAGTGAGGGGTAAAAACATTCTGACTCCACCTTCACTTTTGACTCCAATTATTCAGATCCATTGATTTTTTAAGTAAACAACATTTTTCTAATGTTCAAAAAAATAAGTGTTTTTTTTAATCCAAAAATAAATAATACCTTAAATTAACGACATGTGTTTTGGGAAGGAAACCACAAACCACTAAATCAACAATAAAATCCAACAAAAGTCTAATAAATTAAAAAGACAGAGAAAAAAACAACCGCACTACCTAGATTGGGTGAAAGAACCTGCGTAAAATTCCAATCGTCGAACTAGTGAACATAAAAGATGAACCCTCTAGCCTCAAAGAGGCCGAGCAAAACGCGCCACACCATTACCCAAAGACAATGGAACAACCCTACAAGGGACTTTTATAAACAAGCACTCACAAGACTAGAGATAAAAGAAGAGAAAAGGAATGACAAGAGAACAGGAAATGGGATGAGGTAGAAACAACAAGAAAGAAAGAGTAAACAAGAGCTCAAGAAGGTTGAGAAAGAACAACAAACAACAACATCATTCGGATGTTCGGAGTTAGAGAGTGTCATTTGCTTGAACCAACATAAGTGTCCGAACTGGTTTCTTCGAAGAATGATAGTCAGGTCGGGGATCGGAACACCTTGAAAAATAATGATGTTCAAAACTAGCCAAAGATACCACAAACATATAAAGCAGAGGTGACACTAAGATTTGCACAGACAATACATCCCACATACTAAAACTCAATAAAAGATAAACAAGATAATAGACGAAGGGAGAATTGTGGGTTCCCCTATCACTAGAGAATTAAAAACTACACATGTTAACCTCACCCACAAATAAAAAAAGATGAGAGGTGTTCTCGATATGGTTGACGTACATCACATCTTCTTCTTTTTTATCAACAATGCAACTTTAATAATAAAATCTGCTCTTAAGAGAAGAGTAGGGAGAAATATAACCAAATGAGCAACTAAAGATGAGTCCTCAACCAACAAACCCACACAGAGAATACAACCAGAAACAAGAAGACCAGAACAACCAAACAAACCCATAGAAAAAGAAGAGAAACTAAGACAGAGACAAACAAAAAAGAACAAGTTCTGAAAACTGAATTTATCCACCATGAAGCCCAGATAAAAAAAACAAGTCTGAATACCCAAGTTTGACAAACATTAAGCCTAGAAAGAACAACAATAACCTACTGCCCGAAGCCCCTCTTCCATCTTCTAAAAGGGATTTACATCAACTTCCCTGTCCACAAGAATCCCCAATTCCAGAACTAGAACAGAGGTCTTGCAATTGTCGGTGGCCAGCACCACAACACGACAGAGATAATACACATTACAATCTACTTATAAAATCGATTTTATAGGACAAAAACCCCATGCTTTCGCCGGTGGCCAACACCGAACCGACGCTTCTGACCACTGAAGTGATCGGGGGCACAAGATAATCAACTGAAGAGTAAAGAGGCAGGACAACAGAAGAAAACCGATCATTAGAAAAAGAAGAGAGGAAGAGCCAAACCTGTCAACGACCCCTGGATCCAAAAAAGAGGGCGGGAGACCCGAACTAAGGGAGGAACCATCGAGGAAGATGACCGACTCATCAACGACGACTTGAAGCGAGCACCACGACGATCCGTTAAGAGGAAACGCATCTCACATCTGGTGCCAGAACAGGTCGCCGAAATTTGAAGAGCAAACATCCTCCTCCACGATGTCGAAGGGAACCGCTACCGTAGCACCTAGAGAAGAACATATTCGCGAAAAACCTCCTAAAAAAGAGGTAAACCGACCCACGCCCAGACCTTACCCTTCCCAGAGGCGGTAGATCTGAACCGAAATATCCCAGATCTACAAAGGGAAAGAGACGCTCGAAGCCTTCACCACCACGATCCACGAGAAGCCCAACCAAGATCCGCGTCGATCCCCTCTAAAAACGGCGAAGAAACGACTCCCCACGTCCGGATTTTTACAGAGAGTTGTCGACGATGGATAGAGAAAAAAGCCCCTAAAACCCCTGAGAAAAGGAGAGGAGAGGAAGGTGAAGAGAAGAGAGGGAAAGAGAGAAGAAGGATCCTCCGTCAACAACGTTCAAGATCGAGGAGACCTGTGGAGCCACCGACAGAGGACAGAGAGAAGACAACGGCGACAAAAAGAAAAGAAGGTTTTAGGATTTTCTAGAGAGAGGACAGACCCTCTCTGTCTAAAAAATTTCGTCTAAGTTTTAGTCTTCCCGCGTACGTTACATCTTCACGTCTCTTTCGAGGTGAATTACTTTAAAACAAAAAGGTAATAATGGTTAACTGTAAGACCACACAGGCACACATTGCACTTGTTCAAGACAAAAATACACCTTCATTTACATATTCTAATACCTAGTATGGCATTAAGGAAAACATCACCTTATTATGTTGTTGAGAATCCTCGTACTAGCAAGAGATTTACCCAACAATTCTATTGACGGGTAACTATTATAATGATTCAACCTTAAAGACAAGTTGAAAGGCTTTAAAAAAAAATGAAAAGAAGGACGTCAATACAATGAGTGTGCCAATTGTGGTGCAACATTGTGCCAAACCAAATGATATCAGAGGCAACCATAACTAACGGTCCTGCTCCTCACTCAACCATTGCTTGCTTACATCATGTCTATATTACATATTACTAAATTGTTTCTTTTATCATCAATAGTAATATAACATTCAGTAAAGTTGATTCTCTAATATGATATCAGAGCTTGATATTTTATAGATTCGGATTCAAACTTCACTCTCTATAAAAGTTCTAATTTATCCTTTATTTATAAATTTATCCAAAATGGGCTATACAAAAATTCAATTTATTCTCTATTTATAAATTTACCTAAAATGGTGTGTGTTAAAATATAATTATAAGTCTTCAATTACTGGCTTTAGTTTTTAGATGACTTGATCCTCTAATACGTCTTTCATTAAAATTTAAACATATAATCTTTAAAGAGATTTGTACTTTACATGTCTAAATCAACTAGACATTGAGTTTAGTTTGATTTTCCGAATATACAATGCAACCCTTGTTCATGGGACGACATTATGTGACACATAATTGGGGTATGCCAAACTCTAAATTAGTGGCGTAGACGTACATGCAATTTGATGAAAGTGGCAATCAAAGAGAAGGTACCCATCATGACTTGCCCGAGGACGAGACGAGTGCTTCTGGAAGGAAGCATTAGGTGGTCAAAAGCACCGCTCACATTCATCCATCCCTTCAACATTGGGACACCCATCATTTTTTCCACTCTTCCTTTGATTCCCATACATGGTGGAGGAGTGGTGTGGTTGTGATTGTGTCTAGTTTTGTCACTTCAACTTGATTCTATTCTTCTTTCCTTATTAGGAATCTCATAGACATTTGCTTACCAGTGGGGCGGGTTCCGGGATCCCGTCCCCACGTCCCGTGACGTCCCCAATAATTTCACCATACGCCTTGTCTTGACAGTCGAATCCATCCTGCAAAATAAACATAAATTCATATTTTACACATGTTTAAGTTTTAATGTATTGAAGATAATCAGATCAGAATAAATCTGATTGATTTATTCTGATCTGATATGATTTGATTACGATAATTAATTAATATATATTATGTAAGATTTATTTTCTATTCATGATCTTGTAATCTCCTATGTAAAGGAGTATTGAACCTTGAATAAATAATCAAAAGCATTTTATATTTTATACTTCTGATTATCTTCAATATAATGTTTATATATTTATATCGTTTACAAACTTTTAAAATGATTTTAGTTAGAGATTCAAATCCTTGTCATCTTAACGTCAAAAAATGTATTATACCACTAGGTTAAATCCATTTTAATTATATAAATACATTACAATATGAAAAAAAAATATATATATTATTACAGGATGGGATGTGACATTTTCACCCGTCCCATACCAAAAAGACTAAATTTCTATCTCATTCTATCCTTATTGTATAGGGACTATTTTGCCATTCCTACTCACCTCCAATTCTTTATTTATTTACAACCAATAGTGCGTGAAGATAGATCATCAAAATAGGGCCACTACATTTCATATACACTTAGGACATCCACAGTCGTGAGCGGGGAGCTGACGGGGAGGCGCTGGCGGGGAGCAATCATCGGGGAAGAACTGGCGGGGAGGGCTGGCCGGGAGCTCCACGCCTCTTCTCACCGCCAGCTGGGAACAAAAATGTGAACGAAAATGGGTATATAGCTGACTATAAACCACCTAGCATTGTAGGGTCCTGGCTGGGAGAGCTAACTATAAGCCAACAAAAAATAATTTTTTATTCTCCCCACCAACCCCTCTCCGCCAGCAACCGACTATTGCACTATGGATGCCCTTATGAAAAGTAAGTAATACATAGTATCAATGATATTGTAAAACAATCCAACAGATCAAATCCAAGGAAACTTCTTACGATCACCAGTAATGGTGTGAAAATTATCTGAAACTTTACCTTCAACGAAATACTACACAAAGTAGCTCGTTTGTCAAGCTATTAAATTGGAATTCAACTCTAACTGATTGTACTCAAATCAAATATTGAATGAACCAAAAATCGTTTCTTTCAGAAGATGTTACCATTAGTACAAAATTTGAATGCACGAGGGAATAATGAATAGTGTCCATGTAGTCCGAGAGGAGAAGTATCCTGAACCCTTAGAGGGGTTCATTGAATGAACACTTATTACAAGCTTGGTCACTAGTAAATGGTAGCATAACGCGTTGTCTGAAAGTTGAGAACATTTGGCATTAATACTCTCCGGATGAAATTTATTCCTCGATTCCTCATAAAATACTTGTTTAGAAGTGCAGAAACAACAATTGAACATGCAAAATCAAGCAAGGAACAGATTACAACCCTCGAATCAATCATTAGATTTTAGTAGATGAAACTTCACGGGGTCTTCTGAACAACATCTAGAAAGCATCCGACCAGCAATCTCTCTACTAGTCCATGAGGAAGACACTTCTCAGAGTCGACTAACCTATTATACTTCATCAATTAACATAGACTACCTTCCTTGGACAGGTCCTCCAGATTATCTACATTCACCTCCAAGTCCATGTTTAGAAGAGCCACCATAGTTGGGATGTCAGATTTTAATGAAGTAGCCAATGCCTAGAAAAGATGACCAGAACCAAGACATAAGTACGTAGTATAATAACAGTACAAAGAAACAGTTAAAACAAAAGGCATACCTTCTTTCCCTCAGCTTTTTGGTGCTTGACCACCTCTGAAGGCCATTCACTCACAAGCTTCTGAAGTTCTACTGACATATCCGGCCTCTTTGCATCTGTTAAACCCTGGCATTCATATAATATAAGCAATCACATCTTAATGATCATAGTATTTTGGCATGTTTTTACAAATTAACAATCTCCTAAAAAAAGTGATGAGAGAAATCATAGGCACCTGATTCAGGGCTTGAATGATGGCAGCAGCACCTTCAGGCTTGTGTTCCAATAAAAAACCCTGAGGGTATAATTAAAATAAAAATGTTGAAACAAATAAATGTGTATATTTCTAGCAAGTTTGCAAGAACTCAGTGGGTTCAAATATGGTATTTTCTAGCAAATTCACTAGAATATGTTGGGTTAAGTTATGCCAGGTTTGTCAAGTTAGGTTAAGAAAGTTAACACAATCAGATCATCCATAGCTTCACTAAACAATGAGGATATACGAAAAAGCAAGACCTGAATAACTGCATATATCTACATTACATCAGGAAACGAAGCAAGTACGCATCAATGGTTTCTACAAGAAAATTTCACAAGATTAAGACACCTTAAGCAACAAACTTTTGTACCTGCGATAATAATAGATACATCTGATAATTTTCAAGTGATGAAAAAGGTAAAGAAAATTATGGATGGTTGCAGGTACAATTTCATATCAATAACGGGATTCATACTGTTGGACCTCATTTATTACCTTAGCACATGAAACCCCAGTCACGATAGTGTGCCTCTTCATTGACTTGGATCTTAACTCCTCAGCTTTCCATAATGATTCAACATCTCCTGTGATAAGAAGTTTGAAATGGTTTATAAAAATAACAGTAATCATAGGCATAATATAAGCAACCATGACTAAGCCTCTATCCGTCTCAAGGAAAACGATATCCTTTTCAAGTTTTATGTTTCTTGCAACAACCAAAACTTTGACAGACCTTACTTTATAATCTCAGTCAGAAAAGCAGTTCTTTCCCCAATTTAAAAATATATATGAATACCACATATCATAAACAAACCAGTTCTAGAGGAATTGTTCCATAGAAGATACTTTGTGGTAATAAGTTTTTATCTTTGAAACAAATAGTTTGAAAACAAACGGAGGACACCCAGACGCTGAATTTCCTTAAAATAGCTGAGCATAGCATTCAAGATGCAGAGCTACAAAACAAAAGTAATATATCATAACTATGAGAATCAAGAATTCGTTGAAACCTATTTTGGCAGCAAATTCCATCCATAAGTCAAATGTAGTTGATCGCAGTTTTACTCCAGCCTTAACAAACCTTCTTGAGTACTTGGACATCAACTTCCAGTTATGCGTTTTGAAACAAATGCTGCATGTTTTAGTTCAAATACATAAGACAATCGTGTGTTGATAAAATAAATCTCAGAGATACGGAAATGATGCATTTCCTAATGATGGACCTTGCAAGATCTTATTCATGAAATACGTAATGCTTTGACTCAATCATGACTTAGATGGCTTATCTTTTAAGATTTATCAGAAGGTTATAATAATCAAAGAGTTTCTTTTAATGAATGTTATGGTATGATCAATTTGATTTTGAATTAGCTAATGCACCCAGGTACTTGAAAGAACAAGTGAGCGTGCAGTGCAGAAAGCAGAACTGAATAAGGATTTCAGTGGATGACATGCACAAAGATAGTTATCAATGATGGACAAAGATACAGAAGAAGAATGTAAAATGAATTTACACCTGCATATCAAGAGAGCAATTAAAATGAAATGATGTACATCATTATTATTGGGAAGCATGGATAGGAGACACAACACGGACATGATGTCAAAAACACAGGGCACTACGAGTCAGGACTTCAATTTTTTACTTAGTAGTGTACTACATACGCTATGAATGTATGAAATTATAGTTTTAGATATATCAAGTAAAGAGTATATCACAAAATGCTTAATTATACAAATAGAGACACTATCAAAATGCCTCTCCGGGTGTTACTTAAGTTTCTAATTCATGGTTGGTCAATTTATTATCCTAATAAATCATATGATGGGAGAGAGTTTTCAGTCCAACATAAGACACTGTAATTTGAAATGTCCGCTTCTGTTACTATACGAGTAAGATAGCCTAGTAGACCTATCTTATTCAATAGATAAACAACTAAGGGAAAATATTTATGAATACTCAACTATTCTTCATCAGCATCAGCTAATGCAAAATATAAAGTAGTACCCATTTCCTTTAAAGTAAGGACATGTTTCTACCTGTCCTCATGTCTAAATTTGACATCATAATCATGGAACTTTATGTACACAAGTTCCTTATGCATGGGAGCATAAACATATGGTATCAAGCTTTTATGTTCATATAAGACATTGGAAAGTTTAACAATGTACACACCTTACAACAATATCTGCTGTCCCAGGTTGCAGCGGTAAGTCATTACGTTTTACAAGGTCCATTATCTCCTCCATTAGTTTTGCATCATTGTGTTGATTAGCATATGACTGCAATCAAGTAACATAAGTCAATTATACATTCAGCATAATATAAGTGCAAAACTCAAATAACCTTGCCAACTAGGATGTTTTTAGTACCAACAAATGATGAACAGAACCAATGTTTGGGGCCAATCCATAAACATTATGTTTCCATAAAGTCTTCTTTCCTGCATATTGATTTAAGTTGAACATTAAGCACCTAAATGAAAGAACACAGAAACAAGCAAAAAACTTCCAAAGTGTACTGTATCTATTATAATGCTTTATATTTTAGGATGCAATCTCCAGGTTGGGCCATGCTAACACCACAAAACCTCTGCAGAATCCAAACCTCCAGAGTTATTGCCCGTTTGTACCTATTACCTCAGTTATGCCTAGTTTGCAACTCAACTTGACTGAGAAGAGTATAATTTACTCATGGTAAGAAAACAAACTGTTGTGTCTGAGAAGATAACTTTGTATTAACCATTCTGCAAATCCTTTTGAAGCAAGGGTAGTGGTGACTTCAACATTTCTTTGTTGAGTTCTCTTAGTACTTAAAAGTGTTATCTGTTTAAGGAAAAATTACACTTCACTACCCCATACTTTCAGATTTAACCAATTCACTCCCTTGTACTTCAAATCGTATCAATTCACCCCGACAAACTTTTTTTTTGTTCCAATTCACGACCCTAAATTAAAAATCATACCGATGCATTACCTTATTTTCCGCTTAATTTATGGAAAAAAAATACTCTTTACAAAAAAAATCAAAATTAAATTAAAAGATGAAAATAGAAGAAAAAAAAGAGGTTCCTTTCATTTAAAAAAAAATTAATTCACCTTTTTCCCAGATTTTCTAATTTATGTTTTAAAATTTAATCTATTTTTACTTGCAGGGGAATTTTTAACATTTCATACATTTTTAACTTTGTGAAACAGATTTTAAAGTGGAGAATTGATACGATTTTAAGTACAGGGCAGTGAATTGATTAAAGCTCAAAGTACAAGGTAGTGAAGTGTAATTTCCCCTCTATTTAATTGAAGATGGCAATAATCTTGTGTCACCAGAGGCAACAGAACATTGGCCTTATTTGCTCAAAAATAAAAATGAGAAACATCAAACTTCCTCCCAAGTAGACAACAAAGTCCCAAAACCAACAAAGCGCTTATATCATTTTGGTTGTCTAGAAAGTTAGAAGAATGTACCAGCAATTAGAAATAAACTAGCAATAGGAAATACTAATAGATGGAGATTACAAGAAAAACCTAAAAATTAGAAACTACAACCAAGTAGGAGTGTAGGAGTACAAGTCCATCTTCATCTACAACAATATGCATTGATATGGGAAATAGATTGTTGTTGTCACATAGGTCAAAGTCGTATAAATTTTCCTTACTGTTAAATTTTCTACCATTTTATAATGAAAATGAAATACTTTCCAAAAAGATATTTCTTGAGAACCATGAATGAAAGCATTTTCAACAACCAAACATATGATAGTAGAGTTATTCTAGAAGATGTGCTAACACATTCTATTAGGTAATACTGGTAAATGAGAATACAATGAGTGACACACAGAGCCACAAAAGTTTACTTACATGTGGAGCACAATGTTTAAAATGCAATGCGGCTTGTTATCATTAAAGACATTAGAGTTCTTGACATTCATTCTAGGTGATCGTGAGATCAAGGTCTTCACTTCCATTCATTGTTTGCATATCGACTATGATTTGTTTAATGCATAAGAATCTGTGTGTAACATTCTCCGAAAACGTCTTTTTCCAAAATAAAGTAAGTACTATGTAAAAAAGAATCTCAACTTTAACATGTAAAAACTAGTTTTGATCGCCATGATTAATTAAAAGAACAACTTTTCACATTTAAAAAAAACAAACTGAAAATCATGTAATAAAATGCAGTTCACATGTCATACCGAAGTCAAGGGCCCCTACGCGAACACATGCTTTCGTAACTTCTTGGCAGAGATGGCTATTAAAGTTCTCGTGAATCCGTAGATTTGATAGTCTCTGCAACCAAAATCACAACACATAACTACAACCATTGAACAACTTCATTGCTGGTAAGCATAAATAGTTTTAAAAGTAAGACAGTAAAACATAAGATTTAGCTGATCATGTCAAGTTACGAGGTTGAGGAACTAACAAATATCCGTAGCTTCTCCAAGATGTTAAAAAGAAGCTTTATATCATCATAGTTTTTACAATTTTCAATCAGCGACCACAACCAAGCATTCGGGGGACAGCTTCTCAGAGAAACAACAGATTGGAGCATCTTGTCATAGATCTCCTTTACAGTCTCTGCATTGAAAAGAACCAAGAAACAATTGACATAATGTTCGCAACATCAAAAAAGAAGCTGTATAATAACTCCAAAGATAATTGGAATCCAATCAAATAATTAAAACCAAAACCTGTGGGACTGCCTTCACCATTAGTAGCTTCTGAAGAAAAGGATGCATTTGACTTCATTGACCGCATTGGAGATATTGATCCCGCACAACCATTGAAATTGCAGGTTCCTGCATGTTTCCTCGTCTTTATGTTACAGATTACTTACAAATAATAGTGTTCTGTGTGAGATGTCAAAATTCTAGGAAACAACACACAGATAACAAGTTTACTGTTTAGCAATTTCTCCCAGCTTTTTCAGCTGCCAAACAATAATGCCAACCGAATAAACTGATACTATCCATATCTTCAACGCAAAATGAATCAAATATCACAACAGAGCAATACACAAACAAATTCATTTCGTTTACAAAAATAATCTCAGAAAACGAGAAGAGTAGGGAAACAATACCCGAGAACCAGACATTCTGGGAAGACACGGTGCTGCTGTTGCGGCATTGACGAGTAGCCAAAGGAGGTTCGTTCGTGATGCGGGCTTGAGAAGCGAGAAACCGATCTGAGGTGAGACAGAATAGGGTTTTCGAAACCCTAGATAGTTTTCGAGAGGTGGAGACGACTTGCATGACTACGAGTGGGGAGCTTGCTGCCGGCGATGGGATTCGGGAGCTTCCTGCCGGGTTGTGGACTGTGGAGTCGCGCAGGAAGAAAGGGGCGGCGAAGAAGGGGTTGCTGCCGCGTTCGTTAGTTTCGCGTATACAATTGAATAATGAATATAGGTTTGGCTTCTAAAGCCCAAACCAAAAGCCCAGCCCAAAGAGAAGCGAGAGAAAAGAAAAAAAGTCAAGGATGGATTGAACATGATCTTTTTTTTTTTTTTGAGATATTGAACATGATCTTTGATGAATCCTTTGCACTAGAATCTGATATCTTTAGGATGTTTCGTGGAACACCATAAATCTCTTTGGTTCTTCCACCTCTAAGTAGGGATTGAGTTAAGAGTGACGGCTCAATAGGGTTTTGGAGACGATCTTCTAACGCAGGTTCCTAATTATCAAGGTTTATGGAGGCGACCCTCAGTTTTTCAATTCTCTTAAATTAGAATACATAAAAATTAAAATGGGACAATTTCTTTATGAGAAATATTTCAATATAATCGAATCAGGGATAATTTACATTTTCATATATAAGTACAAGAAGGAAACCATGTTATTGAATAGAAATAAAGTGGGGATGATAGTCAACAAGAAGTGAAAAAAATGTCATTCAGTGTACAAATGATTTAGGACCAAACATCAAATCGGTTAACCTAGTAGCTCGGGTATGTATCCCTGAGTGAATATGAACCTCAATTTTAATAAAGACGATACAACGTTCAGACAACCAATTACTAAACTTATTATAGTCTAATATGATATCACATACCATAGTCTTGTAGTGCACTATAGCTATGAGTGGATGTAAGAACTTCCGCTAAAACGTGTATATCATACTAGTGGAAGGTGATAGGGAGATATGATTGGGTTCGTGCTCAGAAACGTTTGAGACTAAGAATGACGGTTTACGGGGGATGCAACATGGGAGGTCATGTCCAGTCAAGATCGGGGGGATACATCACACTCGTCCCGATGCCGGAAAATCATGGCTCTCGCCTTCCACTTGATGTCGTAGTTCACCGTTATTCCAGGTCTAGTTAGAGATCAGATTGTATCGGATTCTGATCAAACCACTCCAACTATTAATTTGGGTTCAAAGGGCTTTCCTCTGCACCTCCAATCTTTGTTTTCTGCTGGCCACTTGCGTCTTCTCCGACTAGACACTCCGTCGGAGAGTTTTGTTGCTAGCATCAACCGACGTGATGGTTATATGGCCTAGATGCGGTATTGGGCTCTTACCTACCCCATGGACTGACTTTTGAAAGATGCGGTTGTCGTTCCTCGTCCTTCAGGGCCCGAACCCCACCAATTCTGGTCGAAGGAAGCTGGAAATCAGCGATCCCAACAATCACCTTTGTCGTCGATCCCGTCGGTGGCTCTCACCGTAGTTAATAATGTTACGATGTGCTACAACACGCACTTGATTATGCAAGTCATATTTTACCTTTTAAAACTCAAACGGAATAAACAATAAAATTGCATACCTCATACATGCACAAGTGTGATATTCCTCCGAGATGATTTATCCTCCACCAAAAACGAGTGAAACTCTTTCTGATATGATGTTCATGACAGAGAAATTTTTTGGGGTAAATGTTGAAACTTACCCTTATGTATTGGTCACGAACACTATGCTACCCTCCTTTTCAAAATGACATTTGCGGTACCTTATCTATTGGTCACGCGATTCCGTTAGGAAAAATAGACGGTAAAATGCCGTTTTTCCATTCTGTTAGTCATATGACCTCAAGTGTCATATAATGGATGGTAAAATGATGTTTTTTTCCCATAAGTATTTGACCTCTGTATATTTTATAAGGAACAACAACGAGGGTGCAATGGTAATGTTCCTTATAAAATGTATAAAAGTCAAATAATTAAGGAAAAATGGCATTTTACCATCCATTATATGACACTTGAGGTCATATGACTAATAGAATGGAAAAAACGGCATTTTACCGTCTATTTTTCCTAACAGAATCGCGTGACCAATAGATAAGGTACCGCAAATGTCATTTTGAAAAGGAGGGTAGCATAGTGTTCGTGACCAATACATAAGGGTAAGTTTCAACATTTACCCCATTTTTTTTATCAGCAAATCAGTATATAAATCTCTCACTTTTCAAAGATTGAAAAGAGAGGACCAAAAGGAGTACATGAAGATGGTCTAGCTACATACCTAAGAATGAAACCAATAAAAGCATACTCGGGCGTTGACATGATAGCTCACCCTCATGACAACCTCAACAAGCGGAATAACAAACCCGAGAACTAGCATAAAAGCACAGCCTCAAAACAAACCAACACGGGAGTACAAAGGTTTCAAAACCGAATTTTACAATCATATAAGCACGAGACAAAAAGCCAAAAAAGAGTCTAGAAGCCGAGTTTAGCAACCATGAAGCACATAGAAAAATGGGTCTGCAACCCTGATTTGACAATCATGAAGCGCAAAAAGAAAGTCGTCTACCACTCAAAACACCCAATACCTTACCCGAACTTGAGGAAAACACTATATCTTATCGGAGCCCAAACTAAGAGAATAGAAGGGTATCAAGACGCTGGTGGTCAACACCACTGATCGGTAGAGATAATCTGGTGAAGAATCACCAAAACTCAAAATCCAAAGAAGTAGAAGTCTTAGATTTCCAACAATGGTCAATAGACCAAGAACAACTCGTCAAAGACTAACACCTAAATAATGATAGGTCACAGGGTAGGGAAACAAAAGAAATCGAGAGAATCCTAAATCTAGGGTATAAGCAGTGTTCCAATAAGCCGCAGATAAAGTAAAGGAAGGAAATAGAGCCTTACAAGAGGATTCAAACTAGGGTGATCATATTTTACCAGAAATAGGTCGTAATCAACGCCACCAACAAGAGGATCGTCGGCTTCCGGCCAAGTGACGAGTAAAATAGTCTTACCGTTTACTGCCCAGTCCGGTGGCCGTCGTCCACATAACTTATTGCCGGTTATAACTGAGAATCGTAAGGAAGTAGAAATACTCACCACCACCGTAGATCTGAGATCTCTAATGCGTGTGTTCTTTGATGAAGCTGTGTTTTATATCTATGGTTAAAGTCATGGTTGCAACAATCGAGCCCCTAGGCCGCCTAGGCGCCCAAATTCATAGAAATGTCCCGTTTAGGGGTAGTCGGGCGCAACCAGGCGGTAGTCCGATTTGAATCTGACTAGTCAGACGGAATGACGCCTAAGAGCATCCACAGTCCATGGGTTGGGAGCCGGCTGGGAGCAAAAACGAGGAGAGAGAATTCAAAAAGGAAGAGAGAGAAATGAATATAAAATTGCTGGCTAGGAGTGCTGGCTGTTAGCTTATCACCAGCACTTGTCGCCGGCGGGGAGCAAATATATGAAGGAATGAGTTATCATAAAGTCAACTGCCGGCGAGATGATTGTGGGGTGCTGGCTATAAGCCAAAAAAAATTATTTTTAATTCATCTCGCCAGCGCCATCTCGCCAGCTGCCGGCGAAATGACTGTGGGTGCTCTAAGTGGGTGGGTCGGAGGTAGTCGGCCTCAGGCGACCAGTTTGTACCACGCGTGCGAGTGGGTACAAAACTAATTGGAAATAAAGCCTTTATTTTATACCCTCTCTACCTCTGATCTGCTATCATC
The DNA here is from genome assembly GCA_963921825.1 of Erodium maritimum. NCBI lineage: Eukaryota > Viridiplantae > Streptophyta > Magnoliopsida > Geraniales > Geraniaceae > Erodium > Erodium maritimum. The sequence goes on along the minus strand of OY997588.1, from coordinate 133,272,915 downwards.
AACTCTTGTCTTGATTACGCCTAAAAGATAGCTTTAGAGTATAAGAGACACAAAGTCGAAAAGTTAAAAAATTGCAGAGACAGAAAAATAAGAGAGAAGAAGATCCATGAGATGCTAGAAAGGGTGAGGAGGAAACATATGAAAATGAAAGGGGGAAAAGACAACGACATAAAAAGATGATAAAATGGTGTTAGGTTTATGGTGAATAGGGTAATAATCGATAGGGGTAATAATCATTTGGCCAACCTAGAAAATAGGAGTAATAATAATATTAGTTTCATAGCTTATTTATCGTAATGTGTAAAATTTACATTACTATTTGTGGTAAGTTTTACTATAATAATGTTGTATTCGAGCTATGGATGATTCCGAAGCTGCAGTTCGTGCAATGGTGGCACGAATCCAGCGAAGGGCATAATTAGGAAGAGTAAGGATGCAGTCATAGGGGGACGCATATAGGCGAACCCTCAAAAGCGGGGAACCTTATTTCAAAGAAATTAATAGAGGCCGGGTCGAAGCCCACAAATGACTAATGCGGGATAATTTTTGGACGACCCTACGTATGGGCCCAAGATGTTCATGCATTGATATCGTATGATTCGTACCCTTTTTACTCGGGTGATAGAAAAAGTTAGCGGAACATGACGATTACTTTGTTCAAAGATGCTTTCAGACGCATGAGGTTACCATTTGAGTAATTGATGAACTAGTATTGTATTGAATGACAAGGACATGAGTATGTATTTATATACATGAGTAGATAAAGATAGATCCTAGATAGTGATAGGGATAAGTATCCTAGATAGTAATAGAGATAGAGGTAGATACTAGATAGTGATATAGATAAGGCCTATACTAGAGTACTGATAAAGTTAGTATACTGAGGAATGCTTACACTAACACTCCCCACAAACGAATGCACCTGAGCGAGGGAAAAAAAGTATGAAGTTGTATAGATCGAGTAGGTGCATGAGTTTGGTGATGATGCCCGCAATCTATTCGGCAGTAGAGATATCCCAATTACTCATCAATAAGGGCATGAGGCTACTAGAAGTAATTGTTTAGAGATACAGAACCAAAATGCACTTGATAGTTGATGCAGAGTGCGTAGCGAAAGGTGAATTCTTTATCGAATTTGTTGTTTCTTAGAGAATACCTGAATAGGATAGTTATCAAGTTCGTTGATTCATGATGAATTCCGAAAGAGATAATTTGAGTAGAAACTCGTTTTGTGTTTATTTCTTCAAAATCTGAATTACAATGAGAGATAACAAGTGCTTAAATAGAAAACTAATACCCCAAATTCCTAATACAATAAGGAAACTAAACCCCAAAACCCTAATTCAAATAATGGAAATATCAAAAAAACAGGAAATAATGAACCAGACTCTAAAAATACAGTTTCGCCCCTCTAAACGATCTCGGATGGCCGAAAAACATTGTACATCATGGCAATGCCATGTGTTTTGCTCAGGAGCCCGTTTCGACCCGAAAAATGCTAAGGTTTCGTCAATTTCGGACACTACTGCATTTTCGGGGTTTCTAGCCGATTTGTCAAAAGGTCTTGAATATGCACTGCATCAATAGTGCTAGCTGGTCTTCACACGGTGTGGCTTTGCCGATGATGTGTGAGACGATGGTTCATCAACAAGGGCCTGAGGCTGCTGGAAGTAATTGTTCTGAGATACAAAACCAAAATGCATTTGCTAGTGCTTGTTGGTCTTCATATGGTGTGTCTTTACCGATGATGTGTGAGACGATCATTCATCAATAAGGGCCTGAGACTGCTAGAAGTAATTGTTCTGAGATACAAAACCAAAATGCACTTGCTAGTGCTTGTTGGTATTCACACGGTGTGGCTTTGTCGACCACAAGTTCATCTGTAAAGGTCTTCAACCTGTTAGAGGTAATCGTAACGGACACATCATTGCGCCAAAGAAACTATAGCCTGTCACGCCCCAAATCCGGTTCTTGCCCGGACTCGAGGCATGACTAGGATAAAACGATTAAAAAGGCAATAACTCAACAGTAACTTCCTGAAAATCTCCAATATAAAACTCAAATCCACATAACTCAATTTAAAACATAAATAACCCTTCAGGGGTGTAATAATAATCCTCCAACATAGTTTGTTCAAAACTGAAATGAAATAAAAACGAAGTCTCTACAAGACACCCACACCAAGAAGCTCCCGAGCCTCTACTCCTCAATCAAGCCTGTAATCACAACAATAAACTCATAGGGGTGAGCTTGCGCTCAGTAGGGAAAATACATAACAAGTGGGCTTTAAACTCAATAATTTCATCAGCAAAATCAACAAGATAGTTCTTAACAATCACGGGCAATAGGTAATCCAATCAATGTCGTGGCACATGAAGTCACCACCCTCCGATCCACATATGATGTGTCCTCTCGGATTTTCCCTCAAATCCAGAGGAGACGCATATCATTGAGGCTACTGGAAACAACCCCCTGAGGGCGCTTATCATCGGGATTCTCAGAAACGTCTCCAAGGGATTTTATGTCCTCGGGAACCAAGGTATTACTCCCATAGGAAGCATACACTTGGGCAATTCAATAATAATCAAATAATAATTGAGTAACACACTTAAACCGAAACACGAAGCAATCCATTCCCAACAAACACCAATCCACTATCACACATAGCTCACGCATCACCGTTTCACCACAACACACAGCACACGAATCACATGATCACAACACACGAATCACATAACCACAACTTACCGTTTACTTACCAGTTATGGCTCATCGGTCCATCGATCACCTGATTGCACCGCTCGGTACAACCAGTCATACTCGATGCTCCAATCAACCATTTAAGGAAACAAGCAATCATTCAAATACGTTCAACAGTCAAGCACGAGTTTAATCGACCAAACATGTAAACCTTCAATCGAGCATTCTAGCATGTAAATTCAACTAGTTCCATTAGACTCTTTAGCCTATCCACTAAGCAAACACACAACCAAGCCGCTCTACCAGTAAAACAATTCCCAAGTATTGAAAGCGAGTTACACTAGTGATTGGCATCCTAATCATTCACCACTAGACACTTCCGGTTATTAGTAATTGAAAGACAATTATTCTAGTTATTCGCATCCTATAGGCATTTCTAGGACCTTTCCGATTTTATTAGCCTAACATGCATACTAAGCATTTAAACGAGAGGTTAAGACTTTCCCTACCTCGAGGTCTTCCTCTCAACACTCTAATGATAAGCCCGGTGGTCACCACTCCGTTCTTCACACGGGTCCCGGCGTGATCTTTGCTCCTCTAGCTCGGTTCCCAAAGTCTTGGACACAAAGAAACGTTAATTAGATTCCACTTAAACAGCAAGTAAGACCCCAAAAACCCTTCCAAAGCTCAGCTCAAAAACCAAGGTCAACCAAGGTGAAAAACCCTCAAAGAAACCCCCACCCTGCTCGGCCACGGACCCGTGACGCCAACCCTCACGGTTACCGTCACGGACCCGTGACGAGTGCCGTCACGGACTTCCTCACGGAGCCATGACGTCGCCCGTCACGGGATCCGTCACGGATCCGTGGCGCTCCAGGGCAGTTTCGCCCTTCTTCAACTTCCAGCTCCTTTTCTCCGAAAATCTACCTTCGAACCCCAAATTTTACCACTTCCAACTCCCAAAACAGTCAAAGACCTCCAATACTCCTCTACCCATGGTAGGAATCAACAAATAAGCAAGTTTCTAATGATTCATCAAATCAAAACCAACTTAAAAGCTCCAACAAACTAAGGATTTCTCACAAAAACCCAACAAAGCTTCTCATCAACAACATCTCACACCATTTCTACTCAAACCCAACAACATCTAGCAATTTCAACCAAAACCCATGAAAAGAGATGAAGGGAAATGAGGATTAGAGAGTTCCATTACCTCTAGGAGAGTGAGATGAAGAAGATGGTAAGGATTTGGAGAAGGGATGGCTAGAGGAAGACTTCAAGTAGCCTCTTTTTCCTTGTTTCTTCTTCAAAACTCCATGGGAGATCCTCTCTCTTGCTCCTCCTCCAATTTTCGGCTACACCAAGAAAAATAGGTTGGTTTTGCTTTTCCAAACTCATATAATACCTAGATGTGTCAAATGACTAAAAGCCCTTGAGCTAGAATCCCTTGTAGAAGCTTTTGGGAGGGTATAATGGTCCAAGACCACTCCCCTTTCTCTCTTTCAACCAAAAAGGGACAAGTGTCCAAGTAGGTTATTTAATTTTCCAAAATAATTTCCAGCCCAATAAAATATTGCTTTAACCGATAAAAAGTCCCGTTTTGGCTAAATTTGACTTCCTCCAACATTATACTCAAACGAAAGGAATTTATCCCCTTAAGCCAACCGTGATGATGGCTAAGTCGTTTGGGTTCCGGAAAAGCCCTGAGTGACTTCCTGAGTCATCGGTTGACTTTTCCGGTAGAAAGTCAAACTTGCTTGAAAAGCCACCGGTTCGACCGGGAGCGGGTCTTACATAGCCCGATATGGAGTTGGAGCTGCCTGTTTAAAGATACAAAACCCCCAAACACATTTTCTAGTGCTTTGCTGGCTTCACACATTGTGGCTCTACCGATGGTTTGTGATATGGACATATCAGATGGAGAAGACAAAATCCATGAAAAATAAACTAAACTAAATTGAAAAAAAATGAGAAAAAATAGAACCTGTAGTATTAATTACCTAAGCTAATGAGTGAGCAAAGCTAAGGATGCACACAAATTCTAACCAAATTTCGAAACCAATAGCTTTGATACCATGTTTGAGTAATTGAAGAACTAGTATTGTATTGAATAATGATATTGATTGACAAGTACATGAGTGGATAGAGATAAATCCTAGATAGTGATAGGGATAAGTTTCCTAGATAGTGATAGAGATAAGCCTTATACTAGAGTACTGATAGAGTTCGTATACTGAGGAATGCTTATCAGTAACACCATCGCACCAAGAATGCACCGCCGCAATACACATGTTAGCGTATGAGTGCTCGACAGATTCGTTGGACGAATCATTATGAAATAGGGTAGGTATCATAGTCTAATGTGTGCCTCGGTCTTGTACGACAGTTGCTGAGGTTTTTATGGAGGAGTACGATCGAGCATTAAATATAGAGGACTTAACCCGATTGTTGAAATCGGGATACATGCGAGGGTTACCAGACATGATTGGGAATCTTGACTGCATGCATTGGAAGTTGAATAATTTCCCACTCGCATTGAAAGGATCCTTCGTTCGGGGAAATCACCACGGGCGTCCAACCATAAGGCTGTAAGTTGTAGCGTCGTGTGATTTATGGATTTGGGAAAGCTGGCTCGAGCAATGACATCAACGTGCTCAACGACGAACACTTATTAAATGACGTTATTACTTACCGTGACTATGTCGTGGATTACGAGATCTACATGACTCGATACGACCAACCTTATTATTTGGTTGACGGCATTTACCCAACCTAGAGTCGGTTTGTGAAGTCGATTCGACATCCCATCCAACCCAAACAGAAATTGTTTGCTAAAGTCCAAGAAGGTGCTCGGAAATATATTGAAAGATCTTTTGAAGTTCTTAAAGTATAGTGGCACATAATTTTCCGACCCACTCGTGTATGGGAAAAGTATACGTTGGTTGATATCATGCACACTTGTATAATTCTATACAACATGATTTTAAAGGAGTCACACGACCGATACGCTCAAGGAGATGAGGAGAGGTGCACCGAGCCCCCTCCGGACATACCTGATTGGACACAACCTGAAAATTTCCACCATTGAGGGCCCGTATCCTACTAATAATACTTGGCCACTCGAGCACATATCAGAAATGATGACATCCAGTGGAAACTCCAACCTGACCTTATTGAGCACGTGTGCGATCACTTTGGAGCGGATTACGAATCAGACTCAACTAGACAAATTTTCTATTTTAATTCAATATTTAATAAATTCAGAAAAACAATATTAGTTATCTAGTCAGCATACAATCATCAGACAAGAATCCCAAGTGAATTATGCGTAAAACTCACAATATGGAAATCAATAGTTTTTTAATTCAAACTGATGAATCGATTCATCAGCACAGATTCTAATTGAATTTTTATGAACCCAAAACTTTAATTAAAAACCCAATGATGTACATGTTCAAGGGAAACACTCCAAACAGTAGCCTCTCATCTTTATCATAGGGATATGAGTTTGAATCATAGATGGTCGTTTCTAAAAGTAGATTCAAAAGTCTATTTTTTTTCTAAATGTGACGCCTTGTCCCGATTGGAGGCCTTAGGCAAAATCCTTGTTTGCCAAGTGGGCGAGCCGGGCCTGTAGTGGTTGGAGCTCTACTTATGACGGTTGTGGTGGTGCTAGGTTCTTGTCATGCTCTCACTGCGATGGAAACTATAAAGTTGTTGATGAAAGATTGGATCTTCATCCTCGGGCAAGGTGTCATGTGGTTAGGTAATCTAAATGCAATGGAAATTGTTTGGTGCTCTGCCCTATATGTATCTGATCCACTTCTATGTTGGTCTTTATATTGTAAGATATCTTAATAATCTATCTATACTTACTTTTGGTTTTAGTTACCAATTATTATGGCTATATCTGGGTTAATTTGGTCTTATGAAATAGATATAGTAAAGTGAGGTGGTAGTAAGACTTTATAGCACAAGAATCTTGTCTGATGAAAAACTTCTTATATGAGTACTTGCCTAGTAGTAGCCTTGATGTCCTCATATTTGTTGTATATTGAGATATATTTTTATATCGATACACTTAGATGAATTATTGGTGTAAAAGAACTGAGATTGTTTATGGAAGTAAGACTTATTTTCCCCTCCATTTTAAGTTTCATTTATCATATCAATAAAGTTATCGGTGCATATGTACTTTTTTAAAGGCCTATTTAAATATTTTTTCCTAGAGGAGAAATCTGGTGAAAACCATGTTTTAACGTAGGAACCGCGAGAACCAATCTAAGTCATCCATTTTAGGAATGGATGGATGAGATGCAATTGAGTAGTTGACTTGTTGACTGCAAAAAACAGCATTTTTTAGTAAGTGGTAAGGGCTTTTTAGTAAAACTATCATATTATTATTTTTTAACCAATTCACTAATTTAATTTTTCCCGCTTCGTTTGAACTCCGATTGGCTTCAAACTTGCGCCATTAGTTTTTTTTAAGGGCTTTCAATCAAGATCAGTCATGAATATATTTTGAAGCACGAAAAAAAAATTATTTCGGGGTTGATTTTTTTTTTTTTAAATCTGGGTAATTTTTATCAACACTTTGCTCTGGATTTATCAACACTTTTACACTGGTTTTATCAACACTTTACACTGGTTTTATCACCTCATTTTCCAAAACTGATCATAATTTTATTATCTCATCGCGTGCTTTTTATGAACACCAGTTTTATCAACACTAAACACTAGGTTTATCATTCAAATTACGTGTGTTTTATCACCCCCATCACATGTTTTTTTGAAGCACAATTTTTTTTATTTCGGGGCTAGTTTTTAAATGAATTATATATGCGTAATTTTTATCAACACTTTGCTCTGGGTTTATCAACACTTTACCCTGTTTTTATCAACACTTTACACTGGTTTTATCACCACATTCTCCAAAACTGATCATGATTTTTATCATCTCATCACATGCTTTTTATGAAAACCAGTTTTATCAACACTAAACACTGACTTATCATTGAATTACGTGTTTTTTATCACCTCATCACAAGTTTTTTTTATCAACGTTAAACTCTACTTATTATCAAAATTGAAAATGGTTTTTATCACCTCATTATTTTTTTCTTATCACCTCGTTACATGTTTTTTTATCAACATTTAGCACTAGTTTGGTACTCCGATATAAAACATTTATTAGTGAAGATTTATCAACGCTCAACATTATTTTTATCACCTTGATATAAATTTTTATTTTCGTGCTTCAAAATATATTCATGACTGATCTTGATTTAAAGCCCTTGAAAAAAGAAAAAAATTGGCGCAAGTTTGAAGTTAATCGGAGTTCAAACGAATCGGGAAATATTAAATTAGTGAATTGGTGGAAAAAAAAAATGGACAATGTCCACATGACACCATGCTATTACGATTATACCCTTGTTTGTGTGAGAATGGTTGAAAGTGGCGTGAATTTGGCTTGGATTGGGGTGATGATGTGGCATTTTGATGAGTGTTGGATCATAGATAAGTGTGGTTAGGATTGGTTCTCGCGGTTCCTATGTTAAGAGTGGTTCTCAATAGATTTCTCCTCTTTTTTCCTAAGGCCACCATAAGTAAAGGGCCGACCCTGGATACGGGTCATGTAATTAGGAAACAATTAACATGCAAACATAAATCCATTTTTTGCAAACTTAAACAAGCAGTATGAAGTGTATATGCATCCAAGTGATACCAAAATGAATTTGAAGCTCACACCATCATATAGAACGAGTTTACACAACCTCATAGCATCCACACCAAGAGGGGGGTGTGGGCGAGGCCGGGGCGGGAGCAGAAGGGGATAGGGTTCGGGGTTCGGCCGGTATGGGGAGGGGGGCGTGCGTGGCGTGCGGGGCGCGGGGGAGGAGACGGCGTGGGAGGGTTCGGGGTAGGGGCGCGAGGCCAAATTCAGCCCCTTGCCTCGCTGCCCCTCTGCCTCTCTGCTGTCCACTGGCAGCGCGCCACCTGTCTAAGCCAAAAAAAAATCAAATGAGTATATATATTTTTGTTAATTATCTGATTTATATATATAAATATATATTTAATAATTAGGTTTTTATAAATATATAAACAAAAAAATATGTTTTTAATTTAAAAAAATAGTTTAAAATTTTAAAAATCATTTTTTTTATTGCGATAAAAAATATCCGACGACGAGGCTCAAACATTATTATCAGGAATAGTAACTGTCAGCGTTTCAAAAATATATATATATGGTATTAGTAACGGTCATCAAAGAATTCATCACTGCAGAAGTTTATATCAACCAAATGAATTGTCAATTTGAATTATATATATTTTTTTATTTATTAATCTTTTTTAGTTTTTTATTTTATTAATAACTTTTACTTCTATTTATGAATTTTATTTAATATTTGTTGATTTAAAAGTAAGGGAAAACTACAGATACCTACCCCAAACCATGACCATTTAACCGATGTTTACTCTAAAGTTTAAACGTAACAAATACATACCATGAAGTTTCGAAATGTAACTCAGACCTCCTTCCGTCAGTCAGCTCGGTCAGTTTACTGTTCACTTTTCAAAAAATACCCAAAATGCCCTTAACTATTACTTAAATTTACACCCCTACCTTCTAACTCTAAATCCTAATTTTTGTAATTCTTTTTATTTACAAAAATAGTTTTATTTTACAACAAATTAGTTTTTATTTTAGTAAAATAAAATTTTAAAAATAATTATTTTGAAAATTCAGTTTTACATAATAAAATTATTAAAAAACAGATTTTATTTTTAAAAACAGTTTTTATTTTAAAAAAAATCAGTTATATTTTAAAAAAATAATTTATTATTTTTAAAAATCTGTTATTATTTATAAATTAGTTTTATTAAAAATCTGTTTTTTTTAAATTAAATTTTCAAAAAATCTGTTTTTTTTTATAATTTAATTAATAGTTTATTATATTTGTTTTTTTTTCATTTTTCTACCCAATCTCCCCCTCTCTCTCCAAATTCGTTTCTCTATTAGCTTCTTAAAAATCAAATTGTTCACATCTTTTCCATGTTCTACAGCTTCTTCAAAATCAAAAATCACCCTCTCAATTTATTCACATCTTTTATTATATTTGTTTTTTTATTTTCATTTTTTTATTTTTCTACATTCACCCTCTCTGAACTCAGCAATCTGGGGAAGAAACTGAATCCAAATCGCCGAAACCACGAGTTCGATTTGCGACGGCGTACGCCATGTCGAAGGTGAGGACCAAGCACTTCTCCTCCATGGCCCACCAGTAGTAGACGCCGTTGAGATAGTCTCGGAGCAGGAGTGGTAGAGAATCTTGGCGCCCAACTTAGCGTTGTTGATTTCCCGTCGGTGCTGAGATTGTAGATCTCGAACCTCGGCGGGAGGAGCTCGGAGAGAGGGTCAAGGTCGGAGTGGAAGATATTTTGGATTGGATTGATTTGGAGGGCAGAGAGACGAAGGCTTTTAGGTGCTTTTGGCGATGGATTGGGGAAGGAAGAGAAAGAAGCAAGTACAGGAGAGAGGGTAGAAAAATGAAAAAATATATATTAATAAAAAAATAATTAAATTAAAAAAACTGATTTATGTATTTTTTTTAAAAGGCTGATTTTTATTTATTTTATAAATTAAAATCTGAATTTTTGAAGATAAAAATAATTTTTATAAATAAAAACTGAATTCATAAAAAGTAAAATTGAATTTTTGAAAATAAAAATAATTTTCATAAATAAAAACTGAATTTATAAAAAAAACTGATTTTTATGTATTTTTTAAATTAAAATATGATTTTTTGAAAATAAAAATAATTTTCATAAATAAAAACTTAATTTGTAAATTAAAATTATTTATCATTTATAAATAATAACTGATTTTTAATAGAAACAGATTTTTTGAAAAACTAATTTTTTTAAAAAAGATTTTTTATAAAACTAATTTATAAAAAATAACTGATTTTTAAAAATAATAACTTATTTTTTGAAAATATAACTGATTTTTTAAAATAAAAAATGTTTTTAAAAATAAAATCTATTTTTTAATAATTTTATTATGTAAAACTGAATTTTCAAAATAATTATTTTTAAAATTTTATTTTACTAAAATAAAAAAATTAAAATAAAAACTTATTTATTGTAAAATAAAACTATGTTTGTAAATAAAAAGAACTAAAAAAATTTAGGATTTAGAGTTAGAAGGTAGGGGGTGTAAATTTGAGTAATAGTTAAGGGCATTTTGGGTATTTTTTGAAAAGTGAACAGTAAACTGACTGAGCTAACTGACGAAAGGGGGTCTGAGTTACATTTCAAAACCTCAGTGTATGTATTTGTTACTTTTAAACTTCAGAGTAAACATCGGTTAAATGGTCATGGTTTGGGGTAGGTATTTGTAGTTTTCCCTAAAAGTAATGTTAACAGATTCAGTTAAAAGCTTAATTAATTACACAGTCAGCATTTCGGAAAATCATGCTCTCCATACTTGCCCCTCTGATGTGCAGGACACTAAATTTAGAGCATATACAATGGAAAGGCCTTGGGTGAGGCCCTGGGCCTGAGTCCCTTGTGCTGACTGGACAAAAGTGAGGCCCTAAGGACTCAGAATAGTGGGTGTTTTGCAATGAGAGGCCTTGGGTGAGGCCCTTGTGCTGACTGGATGCTGAGTTGTTATTAATTGATATTTTTCTTTTTTATTTAATTCTTTATCATAAACCGTTTAAATTATATAAAATATAAACAAATGTGAAAAATAATAATTAATGACAATAAAAAAAAAATTTAACACGAATAAAAATTAACTTTTAATTTTATTGATCCCCTTTTAATACAACCCACAAAAAAATACATGCTCAATAATCATTGTGGTGGGTCGACATCCGGTGGTGGTTGTTGTCGTCGAAGATCTTCAAGTTCAACTTCAAGGGTATCCAAGACTCTTTGCACTCGGGCCTTGCACGACCTATGCTCATCCTTATCCTCTTCGGTGAAGGAGGAGGTATCCTTTTCCACCATGGACATGTAGGTGGCGAAGTTTGCTTCCCACTGTTGGGCTATCTTGTGTATCATGCGGGTCCTTTTTGCATGGCGTTCCTGCCGTGTAAGTTCAACCTCCTGCCGTGTACGTTCCATCTCGGCGAAGGCAGTCATTTGGGCCGTGAGGACGCTCGCCTTTTTTGATGCGTTCACTGCCTTCTTTCCTTGCGGTCGCGTTCGGCGAGGGGGACTTGCGGCGGCCTCAGGGGATAGGGGTGTGTCGCTGAGAGGGACCTCAGTCCCCTCGTTGTGATCAGAAGCTCCCTATTCTTGTTGTTGGGACTCACCACTAAGAGGTGTGTAATCGTCCCCTGTTCTTGTGGATGGGGTTGAGCTATAAGCCTCAACCTCATCCAACCGTTGTCGTTGTTGGCGTGCTTGTTCTTGGCGGACATTACCCATTGTGCCTTCCTCGGCAGCGAACTTCTTATTGCCCTCGAGCTTCACAACCCAATGATCTAGGTAGAATTTTGTTGGGTGGTCACTCGGTCTGTCGTCCTTCTTTACAGCCGCCCACATGTCCTTCGCATGTCTCATGTGGTCCTCGTGGTTCTAGCCGCTTTGGTAGTCGGCCTTGGAGGTCTTCAGAAAACTGAGGAACCTCCTTGTCTGCGAGCAGCCTTTGCCCCAACGTTTCTTGAGAGAAGTCCAGTCGTGCTGGCGGTGACCTCCCCTCGAGTTGTACTTCCTCTCAATATTGCACCAGAATGTGTTTCTGGCTTGAAAGTTTCCCTTGATCACGTCTTTTGTAGTACTCATCCAGCAGTCTATGAGGTGTATGTCTTCCTCCTTGGTGAATAACCGCGCATCCTGCTGTGCTGCTCGGGGTCGTCGTTGTCGTTGGGAAGGTCCGACAGAGGATGGTCATGGGACAACTACGTCGGGTAGTGGGTGCTCGGGGTAGTTGTAGAATTGTGGTGGAAGTTGGAACCCTTGTGGCATCTGGAACCCTTGTGGCGGCATTTCAAATTGTTGCGGCAGTTGGAACCCTGGCGCCATTTGGAATTGTTAGGGACGGAATTGACCTAAACAATAAATTAATACAATAAATGAATTAAATAAATAAAATAAACTAATTAAATAAAATACTAAAAATGAATTAAAAAAATACAATACATTAATTAAATAAAATACAATAAATGAATTAAATAAATACAATAAATTAATTAAATAAATACAATAAACTAATTAAATAAAATACTAAAAATGAATTAAAAAAATACAATACATTAATTAAATAAAATACAATAAATGAATTAAATAAATACAATAAATTAATTAAATAAAATACAATAAATAAAAAATTAGTTTGCACTTACCTAAGCTCGAACCCGCTTGTGAGTATGGCGTGAAAGCGGAGTTGTCACGAGGGTCCGTTAGAATTTCTTCGAAATTCTGTGCTAGTTCTTCGGGGCTGAATCCGACTTCCTCACCAGCTGAGTGTGCATGGGACCCTGCGTCGCCCGATATTTTTCACGAGAATATTTGAAATGAGAAAAATAGAATGTGGGAATGGGAGAGTGAAATTGGAGAATGGGTGTGGAAAAAATGAGGTTGGGGTTGGGGTATTTATAGGGTTTAAATTGAATTAAATTTAATTAAAAAAAGAGTCGTTACCGACCGTTGTCAAACGGTCGGATTTGGGATGCCACGTGTCGCCACAGGAGAGATCGGGAGCGAGACAGGGACGAGGGGCGAGGGGCGCGCGCCCGGCCCGCGAGCGAGGGATGAGGGCCGAGTCCTACGGCCCAGCCCGCGTGTTTGCGGGCCGCGTAAAAACCGTCCCATAGTGGGACGGCCCGCGTCCCGCGGACCGCGAACGCGCGGGTCGGGCCCGAGGACCGGCCCGTTGTGTTTGCTCTTAGGGGGGGCAGGGGGTTGAACCTTGCCCAGTTAGTAGAGGGTTCTGCCTCAGGGTTCAGCCCCCTTGATGTGGATGCTCTAAGCATCAAAAGTTCCAAAAGCTCAGCCTTGGAGCACATGTAACGATGAAGTGCGTAGATTGGGTTTTAGTGAGCTAATGGGATTTTATTTCTGAAAGAGATTATTCCGCGTCTCTTTCTATTGATTAAATCCCTTTATATACAAGTTATAAGGAAGAGCTAATTAAGCTAATGTGATATACAATCATTGATCATGCAGGTCAATCAAGCATGTGATGATCAATTACAATTAATCTAATTAGGATTTACAATCAATTATAACGAATGAGAATATATTTCCATATATTCTAACACTCCCTTATAGTCAAAACGGGAGGCTTACGAACGGAGAGACTGTCCCGAAAATATTCAAACAATACTTGTGGAAGTCCCTTTGTAAGAATATTGGCAATCTGATACCGGGATGGAACATGTAGAACACAAACCTGTCCTCGCGCCACCTTTTCACTAACGAAGTGGATATCCATTTCAATGTGCTTGGTGCACTGATGTTGGACTGGATTTCCATAAAGATAAATTCCACTTACATTGTAATAATAGACCAAAGTCACTTTGCGAACCGGGAAATGTAGTTCCAAGAGGAGGTTTCGAATCCAGCATGACTCAGAGACAACATTCGCAACTCTCTGATACTCCGTTTCAGCACTAGATCAAGACAGAGTTTGTTGTCGCTTGGACGACCAGGATATCAGATTATCCCCCCCCCCCCCCCACAAAAAAAAACACAATACCCCGATATCGAGCGTTGAGTGTCAGGGAACCCACCCCAGTCAGCATCATTATAAGACAAGAGATCAGACACTGAAGAAGGGTTGAGATGTAAAACATGTTCATGAGTACCCTGAATGTACCGTATGATTCATTTAAGAGCATGCATATGATCATCTCTCGGAGCATGCATATGTAAACAAATCTGTTGCACATCATAAGAAATATCCGGTCTGGTGAAAGTAAGGTACTGGAGAGCCCCTGCCAGACAGCGGTAAAGAGTAGTATCTGCATAAGGAGCGCCAGAAGTAGTACTGACCTTGGGTTTAATGTCAACCGGAGTGGAAAATGGCTTTCATGAAGATATACCAGCGCGTTCAATGATCTCCTCTGCGTACTTACGTTGTGAAAGAAACAACCCACCTTTGTGACGTTTCACTGCAATGCCCATAAAATAATTTAAAGGGCCCAAGTCCTTCATAGCAAATTCGGAGCCAAGAAGATCCATAATAGAACGGTAGAGAGCATCTGATGAAACAGTGAGGATAATATCATCAACATATAATAAAATGTACGCCATGTCGGTACCCTTATGGAATATGAACAAATAATTGTCAGACCGACAGTTCAAAAAACCAGTTGAACTTACAAAGTCAGTGAACCGATTGTACCAAGCCCGTGGTGCCTGTTTTAGTCAATATAAGGATTTATGTAATAAACATACATAATCAGGATGATACCGATCCCAGAATCCCACAAGTTGATGCATATACACCGTCTCTTTGAGTTTCACGTGAAGAAAAGCATTCTTAACATTTAACTAATGAATGGGCCAGTTCTTAGACAACGAGAGACTGAGAACGGTATGAATCATAGCTGGCTTCACCGCCGGACTAAAAGTCTCACCACAATCAATGCCAACTTGTTGAGTTTTTCCATCACCTACAGACGGGCTTTGTGCCTCTCAAAATCACCACTAGATTTTTCTTTATGAGCAAAAATCCAGATAGAGTGAATAACATTCACATTAGGAGGACGTGGTACCAAATCTCACGTCTTATTTTTAATAAGAGCATCAAATTCATCATTCATAGCCTCTTTCCAATTTAGGTCATGAAGGGCGGCCGACGGATTACGAGGGAGGGGAGATTTCGTAACAGTGGTATGCAAGTTAAAATTGCGTTTAGGCTTCACTATACCATGTTGGCTGCGAGTGACCATTCGTGTTTGTAGGTGTGTTGGAAATATAGGTTGAGGAATATGAGGGGAATTTGGGCTTGATGGTGGTTGGGTTTGAGGGGTGGGTTGCTCTAGTTGGGCATCTGTGGAGGATTGGGCCAGGGGTGATGACATAGATGGGCTAGTCGGGGCAGCAGATGGAGAAGTAAGGTGATGAATGACATAAGGTGATAATCCGTCATCCAAAAAATCATAGGTGTGATGTGTTGGAGAATGCAATATGGAAAACGGAAACTTAGTCTCATCAAAAATCACATAACGGCAAATAATGATTTTATTGGAGGATAGATCAAAACATTTGTAGCCACGATGGTTTGGAGGGCATCCTAGAAAAACACATGGTGTAGACCTGACTTGTAATTTATGAATAGTACTGGACGAAAATATGGGGTAGCATAAATACCCAAACACCCGAATATGAGAGTAAGATGGTTTCCTATGATAGAGAATTTGGAGAGGAAAAGTATGACTCAACAACTTACTTGGTAAAACATTAAGAAGATAAGTTTCCATTTGTAAAGCATGATGCCAAAATGACTGAGGGAGAGAAGCATGTGCAAGTAAAGTGCGGGTGACATTATTTATGGATCAAAATTTTCTCTCGTCTTTCCAATTTTGAGATGATGTATGAGGACATGAAAGACGGAAAGACATCCCATTTGACTCACAAAATTTCTCAAATTGACCATTATCATATTCCCTCCCGATATCACATTGGACATTTTTAATATCATGCTCAAATTGAGTCCGAACATAGGTCTTAAAAACCAAGAAATTTTTATAAACATCAGATTTCTTAGCTAAAGGAAATGTCCACAAATAATTTGAAAAATAATCCAAAAAGAGAACATAATACCAATGACCCATGGAACTCAATATGGGGGAAGTCCATAAAACCCTATGAATAATGTCAAATGGCTATCACATCTCATGAGTGCTATCCCCATCTGGAAATCCTACATAGAAAACCCATAAGGATCAAATTCAACAGTCACAGAATTATCAGTAGTAAACTTTCGAACTAATACCAATTTTTTTAATGATTTTGGGAGCATGAAGGACATTTTTCAAAGATAAAGGGGGGTTTAGGGGAGGCAGACAAGTATTACCACAACCACGAATTGGAATATTATGACCATTACCAACAACGATACCATGATTATGATTGCTCAAATTAAAATAAGACGAGAGTGTATCAGTGGAAGATGTCATGTGAGAGGTGGCTCCGACGTCCATGTACCAATTTTTATTAGGTCGGTTCAAGGTCATAGTGTGCATGGCGGACTCGATATCCGTAGGAGCATACGAGCCTTGCGGAGCATGGGCTGTGAACAGTTGAGCTGTGGGAGAAGGGCCCAAAACTCCTTGTTGTCTCGGCGGCCCAGTAGGTGGACGGGCCCAACTCGATGTTTGGTATGAGCATGGGGGAGGAGTTGCTGCCTAAGGAGTCGCAGATTGCGGAACCCACTGCCAGTGCCTCAATTGGCATGTGTGCCACTGTTGCTGTCGTGGAGCCGTTGCCTGTGAACCACCGGAGCTCCTGCCAAAACCACCGCGACCTCTAGAACTGCCTTTTACATCATCGTTGCTGCGCCCAGAATTTCCCTTTCGTCCAGAAGGGCCATTAGTATGACGAGCCTGATATTTATTTCTTCCACGATTGTGACCCGTATTTTCAGATTGGATTACGGGATCATCAACCGTGGCCATCATTGCAGAACCAGAGCCATGAGTAGCCATGGAAGCCAATTCCTGCTCCTCTAGATGAAGCGAAGAACGGACCTCTAGAAATGAAGGTAAATGATTGGCATGGTGTATCTGCGTCCTTACGCCTTTGTAGGCTTCACTTAGTCTTGAAACTAGTTGAGGAACCAGACGACTATTTGTGACAGGTGCACCGACATTCTTCAGTTGATCGGTAAGGCTTTTGAGACGTTGACAATACGTTGAAGCATTAGGGAAGTCCTCCATACGTGTTGTTGTAAATTCATGTTCAAGAATCACCGCACGAGAGTTTTCATGATCCCGAAAAACCTCACGTAATCGTTCCCATGCCTCCATTGTTATTGCTTCTGGCTCAGTAATGGTATTCAAGATATCATTCGAAATGGTCGAATAAATCCATTGGAGGACAGTTGCATCAATGGTTGAACACAACTCTAGTCTGTCATCAGTTGTAGGAGCCTGCTTCTCCTTACCCTTGGGTGGGGGAATGATGTGATGAAGAACTTTGTGAGAACGAGCATGTATTTTGAATAGCTCTTCCCATGTTTCGTATTGTGCGTTCTTCATCTCAAGAACAAATAGAGATATGGTTCTTGATATTTGAGACCGCAATAGTCGGGTGGAACGTTGTCTTAACCTTGTAGGTCTGTGCTTCAGACATGGCTGTGGGAAAGTTGAAGATGACGGAATGGAATAATAGAAAGAGAGAATCAAAGCACAACGGAAAGAAAAGAGATCACTGCTTTAATACCCTGAAAGAGTTTATTCTGTGTCTCTTTCTATTGATCAAATCCCTTTATATACAATATACAAGGAAGAGCTAATTAAGCTAATATGATATACAATCATTGATCATGCACGCCAATCAAGTATGTGATGATCAATTACAATTAAACTATCATCAATTACAATTAAGCTTATTAGAATTTTTCAATCAATTATAATGTATGAGAATATATTTCCATATATTTTAACATTTTTTGTTAAAATATGTTGAATGTGTTAAATTAATTTGTTGATGTGATAGGGTTATTGACAATGTCATCTCATAGGAACAATGTCTTGACCAGACGACTGATGGTCGTTGTCTCGCCCCCGTCAACAGTTTGTGCACATGAAGCGAATTATCCGGGCGATACCTGTAATGTCGGGTCATATCAAGAGAAAGATCACATGGTCAAACCTCTTATATGATTTCCCCGGTCAATAGGCTCGATTGTATTACGTTAAAAAAGTATACCTTGTAAATAATTACAATGCTAAAAACAAGACTCAATATATATGCATGTGCATGGCTATTCATAAGTTTAGTATAGTTTCACGATAAAGTACCAATCGATCCCACAAGGAAGCGTTGGGAAAATCAGTTCCAATGACTCATCTAAACTTAAGTTGTCACTAACCTAATCTAGACATTTTTTCCTATTTACATATTTACAATCCATAAGTTTCTGAGAGTGCCTTTCAAGGGAATCGAGGGGAGCATAGAGGCATATAAGTGATCATATAGTTTAGGTAGAGACAAAAGATAATGACATGCAAGAAATATATATGTAATGTGTTCATGGTGTTATCTTTTGGTTTAAAATACTTGTTGTGATGTGCTATGATGCTCATATAGGAAGATCAATCATCGATATGAACCACCTCGAATAATAGCATGAGGATCTCTACCATCACTGATAGTATTCCCTAGGTAAACCTGGTAAAAGAAGGACTTACAAATCCCCAAACTCATTAATAGTAAAACCTACTCTCTGTACCTTTCTTGAAAACCCAATTGCCAAAGTTTGTGAAGCATCAAAAAATACAAGATTACCAAAATCAAGCGGAAGTAAGGAAAGTTTCAAACTTTAGAGTTGGTCATGATAAGTGTTATGCACGTCTTCCCTAGATAGAGGTTAGAGTCACGAGCCAGTTAAAAACAACTTATATGTCTTCCTAAAAGTTTCGGAATACTATACTTTGATAGTTCCCATCCGGTGGTAAAGGAAAAGAGTTCCTACACCGACTTGAAGGAACTATAATTCAATCCTTGAGCAATGAATTACGAGGCTTTTAGGCTATGCATCAGGGGTCGGGATTGTCAGTCCCTTTTGCAACTCGCCATCCCATAGTGACTGCTCCGAGAAGTTAACAAACCATTTATAATTTCTACCGGCGTGTCGTTTTCTTTTATGAACTTAGCCTCAATTATGACTTAGAATATTAGTTGTTAACCATTGGTTTAACCACCTCTAATTTCAAGAGTCGCACTTTGTGCTCTCTAGCATTTCCTTTCCAAGTGACCTAATCGACCGACTAGAAAGTCGACCGACTAAATCATCTATGTAGGTCATTCTCACACAACCAAACTGCTATCTTGAAGTTAGCTTCTAATAAATATCTAATCTTTAGGGTCGAAAACATGCAATCGAGCTAGTAATGAACAAATAACAATCTCCTAATTTTGCTGAGATTTCATTCTTGAGCTCTACGACCCTAGAACACACATATAAGACCTTTAGCTCACAGAATGAAAATCTTTTAGGATTATGTGTTACGTTAACACGACGGAAAATAATTTTTTTACGTTATTGTCGATAATCCTTTGATATCCTAGATCAACATGTATCAATAAATCCTAATATATGCATATATGTAACAAGGTATTACCTTGATATAAGCTACTTTGGAATAAACTGGTTCGAGATGGGAACCTTTTAAAGATAGCCTTAGGAGTCCAAATGTTCTCCCTGTTAATTTTATTCTCTAGGCCAATCTTGATCATGCATGACATTATCATTTATTAATACATTGGCACTTTTATTATCATTTTGTGAAATGGTAATTGCATGAATAATCAACTTTTTCTAAGATCATCAAGTATGCGACTTGATAGTAAAACTCTTAGATGTATAAGGAGTATTATTCCAATGATCTATAGTCTTATCGATATACTAAGATTAATATGATGTTGATTGATGATCATGTTTTACTGATCATGCATATGTGATATGAAGTCAAATCATATATACTATTTGGTGAAATAGTATTGGATGACCCAATGTGAGAATACTATATAGGAATTGTCATAAGTATTTCTCAGTACCGTAATATAACTTAAGTCCTTTGATCTTGTAGTCATCATAGATTTCTATATGGGTTATTTTGTATCTTGACACAATTCAACATTATATTTAATCGGAAACTAATAAAGATTGTTGTTGGGCACATAATCATTTGTGTGAGAAATGTGAATGACTGATAAGGAATTTTTCCCTCATGTAAACATGAGATAGATATTGTTTCCCCCTTGATAAGTAAGATTGCGGAAATGCATGAGCATGTGAATCGATAATAAGTTATCACTCACTGTCTACTTGGGATCAAGACACTTACGTTCAAATATAATAAGGGTGACGGTTATATGCCTTATGTTCGATCGAGATATCAGTGAAAAAGTGATTAAGATACTAACGGTTAAAAGGTTAAATCGGATTGTCGATCGTCATATAACTTTGGGAAGTCATAATGTTTTTGCTAGAGGCCAATAATGTCATGTGGACGAAACGGTGATTTCGGGCCTATCGTCAATGTTGGAATAAGGTATGTAGACCTCGGGAGGAAGGTGGTCTAAGGATCAGAAGATTAGAGGAAGTAAATCAAAGTTTACTGACAAAGTGGTGGTGGCGTTTTGCTGAGGAAGAAGATAGCCAATGGAAGAGGGTCGTTTGTGCCCTGTACGGTTAAGACTTGCAGGATTGGGTCCTTTCGAAATTGGACAAAAAGCGTAACTCCTTTATTGTTGATCATGCGGTGAGTCTGGCATCGGATCCAAAGTTTGGGGATCTTTTTGGCAGTCAAAATGCTCACTAGCAAGTTGGAGATGGGGAGAGAATTCGCTTTTGGGAAGATCAATGGTTGGGTGGAGGAAGAGCTCTTTGTTTTAGGTACCCACAATTATACACGGCGCCTAAACTAAAACATAAGAGGATAATGTCTTTTTGGTTCAATGGAGTTCAAAAGGTTGAGTACATACGAGATTTATGTTCTTGGGAGGATGGTAAGGCGCGGGAAGTGTTGGCTTTGTTAAGCCAGGTTTTTCTTCGTGTAGGAGTATGTGATAAGCCGGTATGGACCAAATTTATAAAGGGTCCTTCTTCGGCTCTCACTTATGAGTTGTTGTTGGGGGAGCCTGAGGCCACACCTCTTTGGTTTCGGGTTCTTTGGGTAAAGTTTGTTCCGCCGAAAATGAGTACTTTTGTATGGCTACTAGCTCATAGGGCAGCGCCTACTATGTGTTTTTTGGAGTCTAGGAGGTGCAAAATATCCTTAATGGAAATGAGATGCTACTTATGTAAGAGTTTCTTTGAGGATCAGGATCATCCGTTCCTGCATTTTGATTATGTGTGGCATTTGTGGGGACGAATTCATTCGTGGTGGGGTTTTCAATGGGTAATGCCGGAGGACATTGTAACTTGTATTTTGAGTTGGGAAGGTCTTGTCTCTCGATCCTGAAGGAAAGGTTGGTTGATGGTGTCATATGCTACAATTTGGAGCATTCTCAAAGCCAAGACTGTGAGATGAGCGTGTGTAATACAAATTCATTCTCTTTTTTATATATAATATAGATGTTATAAGATATAATATTTTCGCATGTGTTTATATTAGGGTATATATGTAATTTGAGAGAAGGTTAGGGCAGCCAAATACATCTATAAATATCGTGGTCGATCACAAGGTAATTACGTTCATGAGAAAAGGATGGCGACGGAATTTGAAACAATGGCAGTACGGGATGATGATATTCTTCCTTCTAAAATCTAGAGAAATATATTGCATAGACTTCCGGTGAAATCGATTTTACGTTGCAGATTTGTCCGTAAATCATGGTACTCTCATCTCTTGCCCTAATTTCATCTCTAATTACTCTAACAACAAGAACGACAATCGAGTTCTTCTTCGACGTTGTGATAGTAGATGCGAAAATCCGTCATTCAGTTCTCTCGATAAGTCGTTTACGGAGTCCTGTGAACATGATGGTGAAAGTGAAAATTTTGGAGACCCATCTTGAACTCAATCTTTTAATTCTTGATGCAGATAATCTCACATCAAAGGACATAACGACTGAAGAAATGGATGCAAATCTAACCCTCATGAGGAAGGTGACTTCCCTTAACGTCATGCTGGATGATGTTATTAAGAAGATGAATTAGGGTATTACAATCTTCATGGTTATGTTTCCTTCTGTATTTCCTTTCTTCCAAAAAAAAATCATGAATATGTCCATGATTTTTTCTTTATCAATATTTAATGAGAACATATCATTTCTTATATATATATATATATGTAAATAGGGTTGGTATCAAATACAAACCACCCTTTATTGTGCAAACTACGAACTCACAAGGTGCTGACACGGGGGCGCGCGCGCTGCTGGTGCGCGCGCACAGTGCTGACACGTGGCGCGCATAGTGCTAATAGTTTGGGCGCACAGTGCTAATAGTTTGGCACTGTGCTAAACTATTAGCAATGTACGCGCCAAACTATTAGCACCGTGCGCGTGGTCAACACGCTCACGCGCACGGACAGAGGCGCGCGCGAATCTGCCACGTGTCAGCATCGCGCGCGCTCTGCTGACGTCACTTTGACTGCATCTTGTGGCTTAGATTGGTTCGTATATATATATATATATATATATATATATATATGTTCATCCTTTCCTTTGGTTTACGTTTCTATATTCATAATATTCTATTATACAATCAATTTATACCTACAATTTCCTTTCTTGTATATATGTTCTTTTTTTTACTTTTCTTTACCTTTCTATATTCATAATTTTTTTATCACGCTATCAATTTAAAACTAGAGTGTAGAATACACGTTACATCATTAACTTTGTAAGGTATAGAGTGAGTTGGTATATTGAAAACAAAGATAACAGTTTATCTTCTTAGGATTATATGTAATGTAATAACCACTCGCGGTCAACGCCAGTCAAACCTGCGAAAAACAGGAAAATTTTAAAAAAATTTAGCAGACGCTGAGTTAAACCTAAAATTGACTCCGAGGGTCATACCGGACGTAAGTTGACCCCGTTATCGACCAAAGTGAGATCCGAGGGACTCAGGGCAACTTTCTGATCAATTTGGGAAATGTTGACTTTTCGTTGGACAAGTCAACCGAGCGACGTTTTGGTCCATTCGAGGACCGTTTTGGATCCAAAAAGCTTAGTCGTCATCGCAGCGGTCTTAGTTGAGCCATTTCCTTGTAGCCCGCCAAGTTTCGTAATTTCTTGGAAAAAGTGCCCGTTCGGGGCCCGAAAAGGTGTGGGACCCACCTTGCACTTGTCCAATATGTGGTGGTGTAGGTTTTTGGGGGGAAACTAGGAGAGGACAAGGTGTGGCCGGCCACATGTTTTAAAAGAGAAAAAAAAGAGAATGAGTTAGTTGTTAGAAAGAGAAAGAAGAGAGAAGAAAGGGAGAGAAGAAGAAGAAGAAGAAGAGAGCTAGGTTTTGGAGAGCCACTATTCACGTCATTCATCCCTTGGATCGTCTCAAGGCTAGGAGAAGTCGAACTCCCCTCGTCTTCCTCTATGGTATTCACCAAACCGATCTTCGATTTGATTAATTTTGAAAGTTAGGGTTTGAGTAAAACTATTAGTTAAAGGTTGTATTGAGGTTGGGGAAGTGTTGGAGACGTTTTGGAGACGTTTGGAGGTGAAGGAGCACGTTTTCCGGTGACCGGGAGCTCGGGAGGAGCTCCGGCCACCATATAGGGTGGCCGGCCACCATGTGAGGTGGCTGGCCGGAGCTAGGGCCAGCCACCACCAAGGTGGGCCGGGCCCAATTTAACCCTAGCCACCCACGACCTAGCTTGGCCGGGTGGGGCCCACGTGCTCGGGTGATCGGGTTTTGTGTTCGGGTGGTTTAAAACGTTCCCCGGATCATTTATCCACAACCGGATCGAAATTTGGAATTAAATTGGAAAAGTTGTAATTATCGGGTTTAGAAACTTTAAATGTTAATTAAATGACTCAGAAGTCGGAATTCGATTCCGTCGAATGCCTAGGAACCTTTGAATTATTCTAAGACCGTAGAAACGAAAACGGGAATTTTCGGAGCCCCGGAAGGGCGTTTCCAAAACCCGGGCAGATTCGCCATGTCGGGCGATCCGGGTCTTTACGGGTCCTTTATCAACAATGTCGAGTAATTGGGAAGTTTGGGAGTGATCGACATTGACGGGGTTACGTTTGGGCGTTAAGTTTATTGAATTTCAGTTTATTCCTGCGAGTTGTTAAGTGCCTTAAAATTGTGTTCTTTTAGATCGTGCCGCGGACCGAGGCAAGGGAAAGCTGGGTGAGTGACTGAGATCACACCGGAGCTCGTTGGTTGGCTTTTGGAGAACACGCACGAGGTAGGGAAAATTAGCCGGATCTCGACCCTGACGAGGGAAAGTTAACAGTAGAATTGCATGTGACACTTGGGTGTCGTGGGTTAAGTAGGTTATCGAATATTAGAAATGCATGTGACACTTGGGGTGTCGTGGGTTAAGGAGGTTATCGAATATTGGAAATGCATGTGACATTTAGTAGTGTCGTAGGAGCAGAGAACTTATCGATGTTAGAATTACTAGAGGCATATGACCATGCCCGGAGGTTGATTGTGAACTTATCGATATTAGGACTAATGGAGGCATATGACCATGCCCAGAGGTTGATTGTGAAACTGTTGATATTAGGACTGCTGGAGGCATTGGTTATGCCCGGAGGTTGTTTGTGTAATTTGTGTCTTGGGTGGCCATGAGAGCCCGTACTTTACTGTTATGTCTTGGGTGGCCATGAGTGCCCGTGGGGTTGTTGAACCCGTGTCTTTACTGTGGGTGTGTCTTGGGTGGCTATGAGTGCCCGTGGGGTTGTTGAACCCGTGTCTTTACTGTGGGTGTGTCTTGGGTGGCCATGAGTGCCCGTGGGGTTGTTGAACCCGTGTCTTTACTGTGGGTGTGTCTTGGGTGGCCCTGAGTGCCCGTGGGGTTGTTGAACCCGTGAGTTACTGTTGGTGTGTCTTGGGAGGCCGTGAGTGCCCCTTGGGTTGTTGAACCCGTGTTGTTTTAGTGTTGGTGTCTTGGGAGGCCATGAGTGCCCGTTGGGTTGTTGAACCCGTGTTACTTTATTGTTGGTGTCTGGGAGGCCGTGAGTGCCGTGGGGTTGTTGAGCCCGTGAGTTACTGTTGGTGTGTCTTGGGAGGCCGTGAGTGCCCGTGGGGTTGTTGAGCCCGTGAGTTACTGTTGGTGTGTCTTGGGAGGCCGTGAGTGCTCGTGGGGTTGTTGAGTCTGTGTTTTACTGTTGGTGTCTTGTGTGGCCATGAGTGCCTGTGGAGTGTTGAACCTGTGTTGTTGCTGTTTGTTACACTTGCTTGTGATTGTGATTGTGGTTACCTGAGTGAGAGAGGTTACTGAGACAGGTCGACCGCCTGGCCCGACTTTGTGTCGGGGAAGCGCGTGAGTGAGTGAGGTTACTGAGACAGGTCGACCGTCTGGCCTGAGTGGTTCGGCAAAGCGCGTGAGTGAGAGAGGTTACTGAGACAGGTCGACCGCCTGGCCTGAGTGGTTCGGCAAAGCGCGAGAGTGAGAGAGGTTACTGAGACAGGTAGACCGCCTGGCTTGAGTGGTTCGGCAAAGCGCGTGAGTGAGGGAGGTTATTGAGCAGCTGGCGTGCGATCCTTTGTGATCTTGTTTGGTGTGCGATCCTTCGAGATCTTGGGTGTTGCATGGTTGTCTGTCGTGTCTTTGCAGGAGGTCGTCAATCGTTGTGTCAGGTCTACTTTACGTGTTAGAGTGTTGATTCGGTCGAGGAAGGTAACAGTGGGCGTGTGTCAGTCGGAGTACTTGGGTTGGGGATAGTGTTTCCCAGTGTTGGGTTTGGTTTTGGTGTTACCGGCATTGTCTGCTAAGTATGCCGTAGTTAGTCTGTTATCCGTGGTGGTGAGCGAACGCTCACCCCTAGCTTCTTTTCCTACAGGTACTGATCACAGGACGGACTAGGTGAGCTCTTGAAGCTTGTGGAGCTAGGAGCGGAGTCCGGGTTTTATCTTTTGAGTCTAGTGACGGATACCTTGTACTTTGTTTTTTTGTTGGGACGTTTTTGAGTTGTAAATATTATTTTGATTAATTAAATGGCGATTTTAAAGTGTTGTTTCAAAACAGGTTTCAATTGTTTTATTATTTTAAACGTTCGCGTCCCGAGTTCGGTTTTACTGAAATTGGGGCGTGACATGTAATCTCAAATGCTAGTAGTATATTGCATGGTACTATTAGTATACTGCATAGGAGGAGAAATCTGGTGAGAACCATGTTTTAACGTAAGAACCGCGAGAAACAATCTAAGTCATCCATTTTAAGAATGGATTGATGAGAAGCAATTGAGTAGTTGACTGCAAAAAAACAGCAGTTTTTAGTAAGTGGTAAAGGTTTTTTAGTAAAACTATCATATTACTTTTTTGGGAAAATTACACATAACCTCCCCTACTATCGTCTAATTTTCACATCACCCCCATAACTATTTTTTTTTACATTTAACCCCCTTAACTTCATTTTTTTTCAGTTTAGTCCAACGTCTGTTAAATTTTGGACGGAAATCTGTCATGTGCGTTGCACATGACCTAAAAAATTTCAATATACCCAAACTACCCTTTATATAACCTTTGTTTCTATCAAAACCCTAATCCCTTTACATTTCTCATTCACGCCTCAAACCCTCTCATCTCATTCCTCTGTGCCTCTCTCCTTCACCGTGTCTGAATGCTTCTACGGCACGTCCCCCTCGCCTCCTTTGTGCTTCTCCCTCACCACACCTGAAAAACCGGCGTTTGTGTCAGTTCCGGCGGCCAACGGATGGGCTTCCTTCTCTGTTTGGTATAAGGATCTGTAAAAGGCCAGATTTCCTCCTCTGTTTCAAGGCCTCGCCTCCCCTTGTTCCAAGCTCGTGCTCCATTTCTGCCCACCACGGCCTCTGCCGGAGCAAGGCCTCCACCTTGCCATGCCCCATTTCCGGCCACTCCGTTGTCTCTGTGACCTCAACCTACACCTGAACAGATATGGGGATTTGTGTTCGAGCTTCGTCGTTCATGGCCACAGATCTGAGCTCCATTTTTTGGGTACTTAGATTTGGGTTTTCACTCAACAAATATATGGGTCTGTGGATTTGATTATGTATTATTTTTTGCAGTTTTCATCTTAAAATTCTCTAAATCAGCTCATCTTGTTCGAGCCACAGTTCTAAATCTATATGGATTAGGATTAGATAATTTGTTTTAGATTCTGGGTTCATTACTGCTTCATTTATTTCAGATTGTGATGAAACCCAGAAATGGGAAGCAGAGACGAGGACCAAAACCAGAGCTTTACCCAAGTTTTAGAAGAAAAAAAAAAGATGGGGAAGAAAATGTATATTTTAAATAATTTAAAAAATATATTAAATGACATTAAAGTTGATTTCGTATAAAAGAGAGACGTAGAATATAAATGAAGGAATAATAATTAAAAATATAAATAAAGGATTTATAATTAAACTGAAAAAGTAAATAATTAAATAACTAAAAAGTAATAAACAATAATAATTAAAAAAATATTAGAAAATTAGTTACAGAAAAATTATAAAGACAAATAATTTTGAAAATAATGACAAAAATAAACAAAATAACTTATTAGAGGAGTGAATGACATAGTTTTGAAAATTTGATGGTTAATGGAGGGTATTTTAGACTTCTTACATCTTTTAGATGAAAAGTTAACGGAGTTGAACTAAACTGAAAAACAAATAAAGTTAAGGGTGTTAAATGTAAAAAAATATAGTTAAGGGGGTAATGTGAAAATAAGCCAATACTAAGAGAGGTTATGTGTAATTTTCCCTACTTTTTTTAACCATTCACTAATTTAATTTTTCCCGCTTCGTTTGAACTCCGATTGGCTTCAAACTTGCGCCATTAGTTTTTTTTAAGAGCTTTCTATCAAGATCAGTCATGAATATATTTTGAAGCACGGAAAAAAAATTATTTCGGGGTTGATTTTTTTAATAAAAAAATCTGGGTAATTTTTATCAACACTTTGCTCTGGATTTATCAACACGTTTACACTGGTTTTATCAACACTGTACACTGTTTTTATCACCTCATTTTCCAAAACTGATCATGATTTTATCACCTCATCCCGTGCTTTTTATGAAAACTAGTTTTATCAACACTAAACACTAGGTTTATCATTCAATTACGTGTGTTTTATCACCCCCATCACATGTTTTTTTAAGCACGATTTTTTTATATTTATTTCGGGGCTAGTTTTTAAAGAAATTATATCTGGGTAATTTTTATCAACACTTTGCTCTGGGTTTATCAACACTTTACACTGGTTCTATCAACACTTTACACTGGTTTTATCACCTCATTTTCCAAAACTGATCATGATTATATAACCTCATCGCGTGCTTTTTATGAGCACTAGTTTTATCAACATTAAACAATAGGTTTATCATTCAAAGTACGTGTGTTTTATCACCCCCATCACATGTTTTTTGAAGCACGAATTTTTTTTTATTTCGGGACTGGTTTTTAAAGAAATTATATCTGGGTAATTTTTATCAACACTTTGCTCTGGGTTTATCAACACTTTACCCTGGTTTTATCAACACATTACATTGGTTTTATCACCCCATTCTCCAAAACCGATCATGATTTTTATCCTCATCACGTGCTTTTTATGAACACTAGTTTCATCAATACTAAACATTAGATTTATCATTGAATTACGTGTGTTTTATCACTCCATCACAAGTTTTTTTTATCAACGTTAAACTCTAGTGTATCACACTTATTATTAAGGGATAATTGTCAAAACATGCACTAAAGTTTCGTCCACAAATGAAATAGTGCACAATGTTTCGTCCACGTTGTGTGGCTACCCTAAAGTTTCGTTCACGAACATTTGTTATAAAAATTACTTAAAATTACTTATGAAACCTAAATCAGCAAATTACTTTAGGGTAGCCACACAACGTGGACGAAACGTTGTGCACTATTTCATTTTGTAGACGAAACTTTAGGGTAGCCACACAGCGTGGACGAAATGTTGTGCACTATTTCATTTGTGGACGAAACTTTAGGGTAGCCACTCAACGTGGACGAAACGTTGTGCACTATTTCATTTGTGGACGAAACTTTAGTGCATGTTTTGACAATCATCCCTATTATTAAAATTGAACATGGTTTTTATCACCTCATTATTTGTTTCTTATCACCTCATTACATGTTTTTGTCAACATTTATCACTAGTTTGGTACTCCGATATAAAACATTTATTAGTGAAGATTTATCAACACTCAATATTATTTTTATCACTTGATATAAATTTTTATTTTCGTGCTTCAAAATATATTCATGACTGATCTTGATTTAAAGTCCTTGAAAAAAGAAAAATATTGGCGCAAGTTTGAAGTTAATCGGAGT
Organism: Erodium maritimum; assembly: GCA_963921825.1. Lineage (NCBI taxonomy): Eukaryota > Viridiplantae > Streptophyta > Magnoliopsida > Geraniales > Geraniaceae > Erodium > Erodium maritimum. The sequence goes on along the minus strand of OY997588.1, from coordinate 133,243,079 downwards.
TCAAACGGATCGGGAAATATTAAATTAGTGAATTGGTGAAGAAAAAAATGGACACTTGTCCACATGACACCATGCTATTACAATTATACCCTTGCTTGTGTGAGAATGGATGAAACTGACGTGAATTTGGGTAGAATTTGGATGATGATGTGACATCATGTTGAATGTTGGATCGTAGGTGTGTGTGGCTAGGATTGATTCTCACGGTTCCTTTGTTAAGAGTGGTTCTCAATAGATTATCCCTCTACCGCATAATATTAGTGCTATCTTGTTGGACACTAGTGTTATCCTGGATGATGCTAGTTGTAATATGCAAATACATTACTACATTGCACATGCTGCTAATAGCTCCAAAAGCAGAGTGTTAGAGGTGTTTTTTTCCTTTAAAGTTTGTAGACATATACAAATTAACATTTAATCATATATGTACGTCTGCAAATTTAAACATCATAATCATCCTAAAAACACCACTTACATAGTTAATGTCTAGAAAACACAGATAGTTGAAAATTAAAGTGTAAAGTAGAGAGTTAGTTGTTCAAACCAAAAGTTAAACACTATTAAAAAAAAGAGATTTGTTTCTTGTTGAAAACAAAAGGAACCATAAAATGCTACTAACATCCTGTAGGAGTACTAGTACTATCTTCCATAACACTAGTAACATTCTGTAGGGTACTAATACATCCTATCATCCTGTACGAATTATGACACAATATATATAATAGAAATACTAACACATGAAATTACAAGTTCAGTAAAAGATGGAAATTAAACAAAAAACAGCTCTCCACACACTTCTCTGAGGTTCTTTTCCGTCCGTTCGCCGCCGTCTCCTATCTCTCTGTTCACCGTCTCTCTCCCCCTCACAATCATCGTTGTTCAAGCAGCCGCCCCGTGCCCGACGCTGCCGCTATTCTCTGTGCTTTTCTGCCGCAATTGCTCGTGTTTTCAGTGCCACCATCGTTCGTCAGATCCGATCGCCGCCGTCGTCACCAACAACCACGCCGACTTCCTCCTCCGCCTCGTTATCTTCCCCATAACAGATATGGTTCTCCCAGTTTCACGCCGTCACCACGCTGGAGCGCGTCCTAGGTCCCCTTGGATGCCGGAATCAGTGGCCATGCACCAGCGTGGCGATGGGCCCATGCACGGCCGAGTTCTCCAGCCCTTGTGGCCGTATCGCCTGCCCCCTGAGCCTGAGAGATCGAATCCCCCGGAGGCCGAGATCTACCGGAACGATCACCACCCGTTGATGATCACTGAGGAGGACCAGGTGAAGCAGACGGAGGCAGGGAAGCCTCCGATGCAGGGATGACCCGACCCGGCAGGGGTGGGTTGAGTCGATGTCGGACTATACCTACAGACCTGGGACAGCCAGTGCTGGGAGGTCCCGGGCAGCCTACAACAACAACTCGGTTATTTTACCTGTTTTCTTGTTATTTACTTTATTTCTGGAACAATTTATTTCTTGCGTTGTTTAGGGTTTTACATTTCATGTCTCGTTGTTTTGAGACGATGGTAGGGAGTTGTCTTGAGTTTGTGCCCACGATTTCAAGTGGGTTATTATTATGGGTCCATGAGCGTCGGACTTGCTACGGTCGGCCTGGACAAATATCTGGAACCCGAGGCGGTCACGCCTCATCCTATTTGATTACCTTTTGGTATTAATGAAAGTCTCCGGTTACCCGTTTCAAAAAAAAATGTACAAGTTCAGTTCATTAACTAAACAACAACAAGATGTCCACACAAAAATATAAAGACTATGTTCAACAAAACAACATCAACAAATTCTCCATTGAGATGTTCCACAAAAACAACCAGTTGTCCATAATAAAAACAGGTGACAAGTTCTACTCAATTTTATAAGCAAACTTGAATGTTTCGATATCAATTAAACAATCAATACACACATATTGAAATTCTCTACTACCTTTGATTGTTGCAATATTCCTACACCAATAGCCAGCATGTCTAGGAATTTTGCACAACGTGTTCGTCTTTAGCATTGCCCATTTGTCTTCTTGTAGCATGGCATGAAACTGAAGACGATACTCATGAAGTTCAGACCTGTGGGTATATACTATTTTGAAAAATATACCATATAAGAGTCTCAACAATTTCGTTATGCTTATCTACCTTGATCAATGCCATTGCATAGACATGTCGTCTTAACGGTGTTGAGACATTATCATATTTATCAAGAAGTTCAAGACCTCTTCGAGCATGGTCCATAGGATTTATAAATTCCTCTCTGTTTTGGTGTGTGTCCGGCGACTCGACTCAGACCCAACATGGGACGCGTTTCTCGACCCCCTGGTTGTTTGATCGTTCTGGTTCTGCTCGTGTTTGTGTTCCTTCAATGGCTGATGTGGTGTTGGCCCTAGCTCGACGGTGCTTTGCTTAGGCGATACTCCTTTCAAGTTGAAGTTTACTTGATCTCCCTTTTCTTTGATTAAGTGTTGTTTTGCCCCTCGCTTTCCTTGTTTCGTTCCTGCTTTGTTTTATCGGCTTCCTTCCACTTCAATGGTAAGGGCTCGCCGGTTTATAGGTGTTGGCCACCGTCGAGTGTTATTTGCATTTGTGCCTATTGGTTAATTACCTTCCGATTCAATTTAGGGTTTAGTGATTTTTGGTGGGTTTTGCCCACTGAATCTATCTCTATCGTTTGCGGTGTTGGTCGTCGGCTTGTTAGTGTCCATCTTTAATGGTCCTAATAAGACAAGGTGCTCTTCAATCTTAGGTAGAGAATAAGGCATTTTCAAGTTCCCTTTGGACTTCATGGTTGGAAAATCCGGGTTGTAAACCTGTTATAGTCTTGTGTGCTTTATGGTTGTAAAATTAGGGTTCTAGACCTTTTTCTTTTTTACTTGGTTTGGGCTTCATGTTTGTAAAAGCTGGTTCCTAGACCTTGGCATCATGGTTTACAGCCTTGTTGGCTTGTTGAGGTTCCTTATATAGGAATGCTCTTTCATGTATCTGGTTGTGGTCCGGTTTCGGATAAATGGCTGAGACATGTTCAATCCACTTAGTATTTTCTGTTGGGCTGAAAATAGTTTGGTGCACAGAGTTTTTGGGCTTTTCCCCTTCGAATTTGGTGCCTTTTTTGTTAGACGGGATAGTCCATAAACCATAAAGAATAGATAAAACGTAATAAAATATTATTAATAAAGATCGAAGTACATAATGTAATTAAATTGTAAAAACGATACGTGATCGATACAGTAACCTCACGCGATGATCGGAGAGGAAACTGGTTTGTCGAGGCCCGCGAACTGGTTTTCTTAACTTTTTATTGCCTCGTCTGAGCAAGTCTCCCAAGATACAACGACAACGTAAACGAACTCAAAACCATGTATAAGAAGTAGCACCGAGTAGAAAGAAATCAGTTGCTCGGTTCTTGGAGGAGGAGAGAAATTGTGTGGGTAAATTTCGTATCTATTTCGTCTCTACTACGTGTCTACGAATAATGAACTAGAACAGAGCTTAAATAGGAAAATGAGAGAGAGTTGGGAGCGATTTTTTGGAAACAATAATTTTCGGAAATGCCAAATTTTGGAAACATATAATTTCATAAATTAATTATTAATTTAGAAATAATATAATAATAGGAAATTAAATAAATGTCAGAAATATTAAAAAATTCGAAATAATATAAATTTCAGAAATTCTGAAATTTCCTTACTGCATATCCTGAGATTGAAAATTAATTGTTGAGATTATAATATGGGACAAAGCAAACAAACACAAATCCACTACAACATTCGCGTCCCGTATAGTCTTTCATCCAAACTACTCAAACATGCTAGGAAGGTTACACTACATAAATCCAATGAAAATTTGGTAATCTTTCCATGTGGAACTACACAATATCGGTGCATTTTCCATTTGCAATTTCTCAACAACTAAGTTCAACGTGTGATCTTTGAGCTTTAAATTCTCATCTGCCTCTTGCCCGTTTAGACCTCATAATATCCAGTTGGAAAGGCCTCACTTCCAAGAGTATGAAACTAAACTATCCATAGTTCTAGGATGACTCGATCCGATAGATAATTGAGCGCCAAGTTGACTATTTCCACTTGTCTAAACTCACTTTGTCCAACATTTTTTTTTCATTCTTTAAAAAGGTCGAGCTTTATATACCGTTTTGCTGATAAAAATACATATTACAACCTATTATCACAGGTTATATGGCATACGACATATCATAATAGGTTTCATCCGCACATGGTATTTTGTTTTATGTTCTTCATTTACCAGTCACATATTATCATGAGTTATATGTCTTGTATTATCATAATCTTTGTATGATTGTAGTCATATAATAAAGAATCTGTAAGGCAATATAGAACAAATCTAAACGAACCGATTATCTCCGGAATTTTACTCGATCATATCTGAGAATACATGTAACGATTATTAAATTAACTAGTCTTTCAAAATAACAAAAAACATACATCGATAAACAATAATGACATATCATTCAAAATTTCAGTGTGTCTATCTTTTCAGTTCAATTTATGAGTGAATTAATTATGTCACGTAGTAGCAATAAACATTGAATGGTTGAAATTTTAAAATTAAGCCAGACAGAACCCTACGAAGTCATACTTGATAACTTATGAATTAATGTCATCTTAAATAGGCTTTTAAGTTATCAGATCTTTTATTTGTGAACTCAATTCAAGATCTCATCTTCAACGTTATATAAGCCGATAATAGGACGCACAATGCATGTTCATACCAATATCATATATTATTTCAACTACCATAAAATGGTGAGGCTTAACGTTTTGATGTTATTATTTGCAGTAACCAGTGCCATGTTTTTGTTCCTTGTCGTCGGCATCCAAGCAGAGTATCCTAATAATGAAAGAACTTAATTTTGATGATTTTGGAGCATATATATTGGTACAATATGATTATTAATTCGGCTTTTTTATGTCTCAAATACAGGTTTTTAGGGTTAGGCTAGATTCCCCAAAGTCCATAAAGTATCGTATGGACTTGCTTGCGAAGGTTATTGGAAATAGGTATTGTAGTTTTCTCAGAATCGGTCATATTAACAAATGTTAAATGTTCACAAAAGTAATCTGGATCGGGTATAGGGATCCTACCAAAGCATCAAGAAATGATTTTCTAACCAAACTCACTGATGGAGAGGTAGATGAATTAAAAAGTAAGGGCATTACAAACTCACATGTCGCACATAGTTTGATTTATTTACTAATAATAATAATGTTTGTATGATAAAATTAAATGCAGAGATACCTGGAGTATCAGTTCATAGATATCTTTATCTATTCCGTAAGTAATCCTCGACTTTCCAAAAAGAGAAACTTCTGTACTTGTCAGTTTCGGATTGTCCCTCTTTGTTTTTTCCGTAATAATAATAGCAGCAGTAAGGAACTTTGTATTACTATGTACTGATAAGTAATGATAGAAGGGTCAGTAAGTTGATTGAATTATTGTTTTTGGTCGGTGATGAAATATTGAATTTATTTGACCCAAAGAATATTCCAAAAGAGAATTACGAATAAGGAAAGAAGAGGAAAAAATAATGAAAAACAGAGAAAGCCTTAACGATGATTAAGGAACAAATAGGAGGTGTCTTCATCGCTACGAGAAGAAGTGAAACCTAACGACTTGCACAAGGCCCACGCCCTCCTCGCTTCGGATTTCTTGCGTAAGGAGCGAGATAAGCTAACATCTGTGAGCGTCGTTTGGTGCTTGAGACGTCCATTTTTAGGAACGTTTGATATTACTCTTCGCCCGAGGGAGAAGAGAGTTAGGGTCTTGAGACGAAGATTGGATGTTCGAGATGAATGACGAGAAATAAGAGGGCACTGAAATAAAGGGGTCGGACCTTGCAGACGGCTAGAGATGGGCTGATCAGCAAAAGCCCAAAGTAGGGTCCAGCTCAAGAAAATGGTCCAAACCAACTTCAGGTTTGGGCCTTGGGCCAAGCCAGATATTGATTCTCATGATGAATAAATCAAGGCAATAATTCACACTGAAGACAAAATTACCACACTTCATGATCTTGTAATCAAGTGAATCTATCTCAATTATAAAAGAAAAAACACATATTTGGTTGATTGTCTTAAAAAAGCTAAAAAAATTTGGCTTTGGGGGAAACAAACTTCAAATCCAAAAATTTAGAAACACAAGAAAAAATAATTCTCATTCTTATATGTTGAAGATCCGAGTCACAAACATATGAATCAAAATATTAATTTAAATAATAAATTTATACATTCATCTAAGATTTTGGGGTTTTAGGTGGACTGAACTTTACTAAATCTATGCCTAATGGTAAAAAAAAATTTAAGGATCAGAAAGGACATTTAGTTATAGTGCTTGATTTCATGGATATTGACTATGCATTAAGCGATGAACAACCTTCACCTATTACTGCTGACAACACAAATAATGACCAAAGGAACTTTTGAAAGGTGGGACCATTTAAAAATATGCACTAGTCTTATGGTGATGAATCAAACTATTTTAGAAGCCATAAGAGGAACATAATCCGAAGGGGTTATTAAGGCTTAAGATTTCCTTGACGAAATCAAACAACGTTTTGCTAAAAAACGCTAAGGTTTAAATGACATCACTTTTGAATTCTTTGATGTCAATAAGGTTTAAGGGTCAAAGAAATGTAAGGGAGTACATATGGAAATGTTTCATATTGCTTCCAGACTTAAAGCACAAAATATTGAGCGCTCTAAGGAGTTGCTCGTTCTTATGGTGATGTTACCTCTATATGCTCTTGTTTTCTTCTTTCGGTACCGAACTAATCTCATCATATGGAAAATATTTTAGTATAGTTTCAGCCTATGTTAAGGAGATTGGTAAGGGTACAAGTGGTCGCCATTCTTCCAAGTCCAAGGAGGGTCGTAAGGAATCGGCCAAGTAGAAATCTTTGGCGGCAGGTCTCGATCAGATCAAGCTAGTCACGATAGAAACAAAGAAGAAAGGAGGGATAGGAACTGGCTCCTTCACTACTGATCAGACTACCATGATAAAGAAAAAGGGTATTGTAATGACCACTTCCGGTCAACGCAGTCAAACCTACGAAAACAGGAAAATTTAAAATTTTTAAGACAGACACTTAATTGAACCTTGAATTGACCCCGAGGGTCATACCGGACTTAAGTTGACTCCGACATCGACCAAAGTGAGTTCCGGGGGACTCAGGGCAACTTTCTGATCAATTTGGGAAATGTTGACTTTTCGTTGGAAAAGCCAACCGAGCGACGTTTTGGTCCATTCGAGGACCGTTTTGGATCCAAAAAGCTTAGTCGTCGTCGCAGCGGTCTAAGTTGAGCCGTTTCTGTGTAGCCTGTCAAGTTTCGTAATTTCTTGGAAAAGGTGCCCGTTCGGGCCCGAAACATCCGAATTTCGCGAATCTGATTGGAAAATATCTAGCAGATATTTTCTCAAAAAAGGTGTGGGACCCACCTTGCCACTTGTCAAACAAGTGGTGGTGTTAGGTTTTGGGGGGAAACTAAAGATGAGACTATAGGGGGGTTCGGCCACCACATATTCAAAGAGAAAAAAAAAAGAGAAAAGGGTTAGTTTTAGAGAGAGAAGGAGAAGGAGAAGAAAGGGAGGGAAAGAGAGGAAGAGCTAGGGTTTGAGCTACTATTCACGAGCTTCAACCATTGGATCGTCTAAACGTTCCAAGAATCGAACTCACACCGTCTTCCTCTACGGTAATCTCCAAACCGATCTTCGTTTTGTCAAGTTCTAAAATTAGGTTTTGGTTTAAAACTATTAGTTTAGGGTTGTATTGATGATGGGGAATCATTGGAGACATTTTGGAGGCGTTTTGGGGTGAAGAGGGACGTTTTCCGGTGACCGGGAGCTCGGGGGGGAGCTCCGGCCACCATAGGGGGTGGCCGACCGGCCATAAGGTGGCTGGCCGGAGCTAGGGCCGGGCACCACCATGGTGGGCCGGGCCCACTTGAACCCTATCCACCCACGGCCAAGTTGGGCCGGGTGGGGCCCACGTGCTTGGGTGCTCGGGTTTAGTGTTCAGGTGGTTTAGAACGTTCCCCGGGTCATTAATCCACAACCGGATCGAAATTTGGAATTAAATTGTGAAAGTTGTAATTGACGGGTTTAGAAACTTGAAACGCTAATTAAATGACTCGGAAGTCGGAATTCGATTCCGTCGAGTGCCTTGGGACCCTTGAATTATTCTAAGACCGTAGAAACGAAAACGGGAATTTTCGGAGCCCCGGAAGGGCGTTTCCAAAACCCGGGCAGATTCGCCATGTCGGGCGAATCGGGTCTTTCCGAGTCCTTTATCGACAATGTCGAGTAATTGGGGAGTTTGGGAGTGATCGATATTGTTGGGGTTACATTTGGGCGTCAAGTTTATTGAATTTCAGTTTATTCCTGCAAGTTTAAAAGTGCCTTAAAATTGTGTTCTTTTAGATCGTGCCACCGACCGAGGGAAAGGAAAGTTAGGCGAGTGACCGAGATCACGCCTTGGTTAGCTTTTGGAGAAAACACACGAGGTAGGGAATAGTATCCGGATCTCGGCCCTGACTAGGGAAAGTTAACAGTAGAAATGCAGGTGACACTTGGGTGTCGTGGGTTAAGTAGGTTTATCGAATGTTAGTAAGGCAGGCGACACCGGGTGGTGTCGTATGATACGAGAACGTATCGAACAATAGAGTTACTGGAGGCATATGACCATGCCCGGATGTTGATTTTACTGTTGTGTCTTGGGTGGCCATGAGAGCCCGTACTTTACTGTTGTGTCTTGGGTGGCCATGAGAGCCCGTGTTTTATTGTCGGTGTGTCTTGGGTGGTCATGAGTGCCCGTGGGGTTGTTGAGCCCTTGAGTTATTGTCGGTGTGTCTTGGGTGGCCATGAGTGCCAGTGGGGTTGTTGAGCCCGTGAGTTACTGTTGGTGTGTCTTGGGTGGCCATGAGTGCACGTGGGGTTGTGAGCCCGTGAGTTACTGTCGGTGTGTCTTGGGTGGCTATGAGTGCCCGTGGGGTTGTTGAACCCGTGTTTTACCGTTGGTGTCTTGGGTGGCCATGAGTGTCTGTGGAGTGTTGAACCGGTCTTGTTGTTGTTTGTTGAACCTTGCTTGTGATTGTGATTGTGTTTTCCCGAGGTTAGTGACCCGACTTTGTGTCGGGAAGTTGCGTGGAGGTTGGCTGGCTTACCTGACAGGGATCGGTAAAGTCGAGCATTCTTTGGCTAACCTGACCTGACATTGATCGGTAGGTTGAGCGTTCTTAGGCGATGAAAGGGCAGCTCCCCTTCCGACTAGCTATCAGAAAAGTAGCTCGGTATATCGCCAACAGGTCGACCGCCTGGAGCCTGACATTTATCAGTAAAGTGCGTGAGGCAGGCTCGAGCCCAGCCGGTTAGCAACCGGCACTGAGCAGCTGACTGGAGTGCGATCCTTTGTGATCTTGTCTGGCGTGAGATCCTTTGTGATCTTAGGTGTTGCGTGGTTGTCCTTGTGTCCTTGGAAGAGGTCGTGATCGTTGTGTCGGGTCTACATTACGATTCCGAGTGTTGAGTCTGTTGAGGAAAGTAACGGGTCGTGTGTCAGTTGGGTTACATGAGTTTGGGGATTGTATTCCCGGGGTTGGGTTTGGTTTTGGTGTTACCGGCTTTGTCTGCTAAGTATGACGTAGTCAGTTTTTTATCCGTGGTGGTGAGCGAACGCTCATCCCTAGCTGCTTTTCCTACAGGTATTGACCACAGGACGGACTAGGTGAGCTCTCGAAGCTTGAGGAGCTAGGAGCGGAGTCTGGGTTTTACTTTTGAGTCTAGTGACGGATACCTTGTATTTTGTCCACTTGTTGGGACGTAATTTGAGTTGTAAATATTATTTTGATTAACTAAATGGCGATTTTAAAGTGTTTATTCAAAACAGGTTTCAATTGTCTTATTATTTCAAACGTTCGCGTCCCGAGTTCGGTTTTACTGAAATTGGGGCGTGACAGGTATAACAGAAGAATATTTTAAATCACAGAGACCGCGGCGATAAGAGAAGCCCACCAGTCTCATTTAGGGAAGAAGATCACCATGAGGAGTTTGGGAAATGCAGTGAATTTGAAGGTTCAAGAGGATAAAATATTTTTTGTAATCTACCTTTTGAGTCACCAGAGGTATGGGTGCGGAACTTCTTGGGCTCATATGGTAAGATCTTGTCTGCAACCTTCCTAAATCGGCCAAATCGCAAAGGACACTATTTCGGTTTCATCTGGTTTGAATCTATGGATCATGGTGCACAAGCTGTCCAGGGGTTAAATGGGTTCAAAGTTAATTGAAACAATCTTTTTGTGGCCATCGCTCGACGTCGGCAATAGAAGAAAGTGCATTCGGTGGTTGTTTCCGGTGTGACGGAAAAACTGAGCACATGCTTTGTTTCTGATGCACATAAACATAGCCTTAGAATAGTGACAGAGAACAACTCGGGAACACTAGTTAAAACTTCGGTGACCTTCACTCCGACAAATACTGATGTGGACATAAATTGCATCGGTTTTGGATGTTTTTAGCCCATATTCTTGACCTTTTCAGTCTCGGGAATGTATAATTTGGTCCACTTTTCTCTCTTTACTCGCACTTTTTCTTTCATTTTGTTTTTAGGTTCTTTGATCAAAAAGGGTTAAAATGGAGGAAAATCGGTTTAAGAAGTTTTGGAGGTTGGCTGATCTTGCGAATGGAATAACTTTCTCATCCGAACTCTGATTTTCCTCATATAACATATCAAATCTAAGGGAATTTAGAGGTCTACAATATTTTTCAAGGAACCGTTGTTATACGGATACAGGCGGTTCCCGGATCCAGGAAATAGTTTGACACTGACTCCCATACGGATCCGGGTAGGAAACCGCGACTGGATAATGCGAAATAAAAGCCTTGTTTCCTGCTTTATTGCTCCTAGCTGCAAATTTAGCCATTATGAAAAGGAATACTTTATCAATATTATGAATATTTATGTTTTCTTCTTCCTTTTCCATGAACAACTAAACACCATAATCTAAGGTTATGAGGGATTAGAGATTTGAATGTCTGTATGTTGAATGCCATGAATGTTGTGAAGGTTGAATCTAGTTTAGAGTTTGTTATTGATTTACTCTTAATGCTTTATCTCCCGTGTAGGCTTGATAGATGATGTGAATTGGGATCCAGCACTCGAGAGATGAGGATCGTAATTAGTCTAAAATCAATAATAAGTTGGGTTTAAATCGACACTAGGAATAGCTTGGTTAACACAATTCCAATAGTTATGGCTTTATATTGAAAGATAGAAATTATCAAGGAACGTCGTGCTTTGGGTCTTCCTACAAATTGATTCGGGAGAACTAGGTGGTTAGATTCCATTAGGGTCCGAAACATTTGAGGGCAGTTAGGAATAGTTTAGACAGAGTTCGTTGCCCCCTAAAATTAGATAACTTGACTATATTCATCGATGTTTTGATGCATTGACATTATCTCTATGAACTCATACATTGGGTTACATTTTTAACTAATTCAACTGATTTGGTTGAATACTTGTTTACATTTTCGTTATTGTTACTTTTGCATTATATTGAAAACAAAAACCATATTTTTAACGAAACAACTTGATAACGAACTTCAAATAGGAATTGCTTGTCTTGTGCTCCTTTGGGTACGATAATCTGGAACTTAAATTCCATAATACTACTTAACGATCGGTACGCTTGTCGTGTCATTTTTGTATTAAAACTACAGGGCGTCAAAGATAACTGGCGGTAGTGTGGTTAAGGCCTGGATTTTCTACGAGAAAGACAAAATCGTGCAACCGCATTTTTCCCCCGTGATTGTCGTTCCTGATGCTGTTAGTTCCGAACTTCCCGTTGCTGCAATTACGGAGGACCAGGTCAGTGTCCCGCCCATTGTGGATTCTGATTTGTATGGAAACACGTGCGAAGGAGGAAGATTGTGGCTCCGTTACCTCGGTTGGACATTTGGAGTTATTTGGGCCTAAGCTCAACAACGTTGGTGGGATTTCGCTGAACCAGGCTGGTCCTTTGGTTTCAGAAGATGGTGTTGGACTAGGATCAGTTGGTTTTGATTTTGATGGTCCTTCCGAGGTCGTGGAAGCGAGGCGTGAGCTTGTGGAGACTGGCGTATTAGGGTAGTCGGAGGACCGCAACATTTTCCTAGCATGGTTGTGAGCAGTCTGTGAAAGGACACCTTCCTCAAACATCCAAAAAGACAAAGTAGGCCCCCTAAGCATTTATCGGATTATTATATTGCTAAACCCAAAACTCTTTCTTTGGTTCAGGAGAGAATCGCTAGCCCTGCTGACATTTGTACACAGTTTGCACAATCTCGTATTGTCCACATTGCCCACCCTACTCAAGAGAAGGTGTTCGACGATCCGAACGTAACTTCAGAAGGCGAAGAGTGGGTCACCGATAAGGGTTGATTGTGTTTAGTTTCTGTTTCCAGTGTTTTGGACTTGTAGTCCTCCTATCTTAGGGCACTGACCCTTTTAGCTCCTTAAGAGAGGTCCTTGGTAATCGTGGACTATTTTGACTTGGTCTTTCTTAGACTAGGTCTTTTCCAGACCTCGTTACTTCCTTGCAATATGTCACACCCCAAATCCGGTACTGACCAGATCCAGACGTGACTTAGTGAAATTAAATAAAACAATTTAAAAGTAACGAAAATCTGATAAAGAGGAAAGAAACTAAATCCACAAGAGTTTAAATTCCTGAGTGCTCTCCTCAGTCAAGTACACTTTAAAAAAGAACAGTACGTCTCTAATGATATAAATAAACCTCGCGCCTCCGCTAGCTCCCAAACCCTCTAGTCCAAAGCATAACTATCACCTGTAGAAAACACGGTAAGGGGGGATGAGCTTGACGCTCAGTAGGGAAAACCCAGGAAGCCATCTCAAAACGGGTTTACCAGATAGTCATTCCACAAATTAAAAGTGATTAAACAGTTTGATACAACGACGTGACACTTAGGCAATTAAAAGATAATAAAAAAACCCTTTTTAACCCGACACTCATAAATCCAACCGTACCAGCGTTAATTCAACACCAACCACTAAACCAAGGCACACACCGCAGGTAACTATTCACGTAAAACACCCAAATACATTTCCAAACGAACTTTTAACGATGAAAGGGAAAAGGCGACAACAAGTAGCTGTAATCAAAATTAAACAACCTTCACTTTGCTCGACCACAAACTATCCCGAACATCCTCGTCCAGAACTCTTTCACTACCGACTCACGGACAACCACAAAGACGACGTTCCCATTTGCACGGAAGCCACACACAAGGAAAACACTCATAGCCACAACACAACAATACTCAATCAAATTCAAGTAACACTCCATCAAGTCAAGGCATTCTCAAACACACAACTCGTAACCAATGCACGGTCTCGGGAGCAACCCGTTTGGCCCGGCGTAGCCGTACTCAACTTCCCCCTAACACAAAGCACGAGAGGCGGTTGACCTCATTGCGGACACAACGTTTTACCGACACACGGAAGGCAGGGAAATCGCCTCTTCGCGCAACACATCGCGGACACAACGTTTTACCGACACACGGAAGGCAGGGAAATCGCATCTTCGTGTAACACATCGCGGATACAGCGTTTTACCGACACACAGAAGGCAGGGAAATCGCTTCTTCGCGCAACACATCGCGGACACAGCGTTTTACTGACACACGGAAGGCAGGGAAATCGCCTCTTCGCTGGTAATCACAGTACCACAAACACAATCGCGATCACACTCATAGGTAACCACAGTACCACTACCACAATCACGATCACACTCACACATGGCACACTTGCCCAAAACATAGCAACACATGCTTCATCGAATGTCATAAATCATGCTTCTGAATTTACCAAACATAGCAACACATGCTTCATCGCATATCACATATCATTCTTCTCAAATTACCAATCATGGCAGCACATGCTTCACCGGATATCACATATCATGTTTTAACAACATACACAGCCAATCAGGCACTTGCCATCACTTACCGACACCATTCTCCACATGGTCACCCCACCGACTTATCCGGTATTCGTCCCCCAACATCCCCAGTCCAACATATCAGGTAATACAGGGAAGAGCACTCAAATCATTAATCATGCGTTCTCAAGTCAATTCTACTCATTTTCATGTTTATTGTTTATTAACCTGTTCAGACAGCGCATCACACAAAACCAAACAATCAGTAATCAACCCTACACGCACGACATGACCCGATTCTACCAGCACGACAATTTCCCAAGACAGTAATCGTAAAAGTTCACAGTTCAAATCGTTTACGCTAGTTATTCACATCCTACATGCATACTAGTTATTTAACCAATTATTGGTTTCCCTATATGCATTCTAGTACAACCGTATTAAAATGGGTTTCGAGGTAATCCCTATCTCAAGACGGTCACAACAGCTGCGTCTCCTAGCTGCTGACGTCCAGGCCTAACTCCGGTCTTCTCAGGCGAAGTCCAAGTCTGGATTTAACTCTGGTCTTCTCCATGCTCGGGATAAAGGCATGGTTTTAACACAAAGGGACGGTCATCAGTCCCGGTCCAATCCGTAACGATCCTCAAATTAATAACTTAGTCCAGACCTGGTCCAGAACCCTGACCCAAACCTGACCCGGACCTGGTCCAGACCCGGCCCCAGACCAGGCTCCGACCCAGGTCCGGACCCGAGTCCAGAACCGGTCCAGGAACCTGGCCTGACCCGAGGCCTGGTCCGGCCCGAGGTCCTTCCTGGTCTCAAGGCCCAGTTGATCAAGTCTGGCCCCAAAGGCCCACGTGTCTATGTCCGGCCCATTTTAGCGTCTGGCCTGAAGCCCGAGCACGAACTAGGGTTTGGGTGAGGTCCCGTCGCCGGCGGAAGCGACGCCAGGGTTGCTCGGAGGAAGGCAGCGGTGGTGGGGTTGGGTGTGGCGTCAGGACTCTGGCGAGCCCGTCGACATGGTGTTGGTGGTCGGAGCATGACCCAAACGCCTTCCCCGACTCAGTTATGACGAAGAAGCGAAGGCTCGCCGGCGCTGCTCCAGCTTCTCTCGTCCAAAACGAACCCGGCCTGAGGAGTAACGCGGTGGAAGAAGAAGAGTGAGGCGAGGGAGATCATCGGAGAAGATGACGAGGTCAGGGCGAGGCTCACCGGTGCGGTTGGGCTGGGGAAGAACGGAGGCGTCTAGGTTTATCGCGATTTGATGGAGGAGAAGAAAGGGAAAGGGGTTTTATAAGAAACCGAAGGCGTCTGGTGGTGTGGTGCGGCGTGGCGAGGGAGAAGCGAGGAGGAGCGAGAGGGAGAGGACGACGACGGCGGCGCCGTCTGGTTCGCGAGAGGGAAGACGAGAGAGAAGGCTCTCGGGAGTCGTGCGTGCAGAATGAAGAAGGAGAGGATGCGTTTAGGGTAGGCTCTGAAACGGGTTGGGCCGTCTTGGGCTTGAGCGCGAGACTTGGGCTTGATCCATTGATCGACCCAAGTCCGAGTCTGGCTGGCCCAGATCTAATTCAGCTCCTCTCCTTTCATTTTTTTTTGAATTCGATCCGAGGATAAACTCGTTCCCAAACCTTGACGTTCCAACAATAAATTAAGGTAATAAAATCCCCGGTCTTTACAGTCTACCCCCTTAAAGGAATTTCGTCCCCGAAATTTAAAACGAACGCATTCACTTGACCATATCTCAGGGAATGTCCGATTAAACTCCTAGTCCATTGTCACCTAATTCCACGGGCCCACAACAACCAGTTAGTCGATACCCGAATTCTTCGTCGGTAGAGACGTCGCACTAACACACGCGGCTTGGTCGAGATATCCAATACCGGAACCGTCCGTCAGTATAGGTATCATGCTGGAACAATTCTCATATCGCACTTAAATCGGATCCAACACGCATACACGTCTGCTCAACTATTCACTTCTCTTAAGTAAGTAACGCGCAACAACGACTAAAAGGTAAGCCCATGTACTGCACCGCAGTCCCCGACTCCGTCGATTGTTCACTACCCGCATCCAGTGGAAACACAAAATATCAGTCCAAACATCCTCCCGGAATTTCGTCGGGCATAAACATGACACCTGGTGTCAAATACAACCGTCGATCTAGACGTTTTACCCCGACATACTCCCTTGATGTACGCGTCATACCGGAATAACACACGGGGCAAAAACTCAAAACACACATATCGAACCGGCATACACCTCGGTCGGGTATCTTCCCGTCACTCGGGGTATGAGTCACAACATACTACCCCATACAAACTACACCACGCTGAACACGACAACCCAAGAACGCCTGCCCTTCACCCGGGTGCAAACCGTAATCAACACAACTGTGAACCGAATTTACAGAAATCTTCTCAACTATGCTCTTGGTATCCGTCACCTAACAATTCTCACTGGACAAGTCCACGGTTATCTCATAATCGACCGCACGTGCGAACTTGCACGACGCCACCCACAACTCACGTACGACCGTATCTCAAACCACAGAAGTCACTCAATAGGCATAAACAATCACAACAACCCAAATCCTCGGTCCCAAAAGTCCCATACCAGAATCCCCCTCGGTGTGGGTATCCTACCGGTCTCAACAATTCACACGGTTATAGTGCAATGCGAAAAGACCACCAAGAACGGTCAACACTCTAATCTCAGATGTAAGGCTCGTACTTGTCAACTACTTCACTCATAACTGGGGTGCCACGACACAAGGATCGCCCCGAGGCTTTACTCTTAAGCCCAACTTCTCAGCAAGGGCAAAAGAAACGGAAGAGTGTGAAGCCTGTGGGTTATGGGCCCACCACACTTCTGTTGCGCCACTTTGATCTCATCGCCACCCGGCCACCTTCCCCGACCGGTCTGTCGGTTTACTGATATCGTTGCGGCCCTCCGTCGCTCGGCACTCGTATCCGATGTTCCGGATGCCGGTAGTGTGAAAGCACTGGCCTCCGTTCGAACGCGACGTAAACTACTGATGGTTCTCATCCCGTCTGCTTCAAGACGTCAGGCGAGGCCTGTGGCCGGGAGAACCATGCGGTTCTTCATTCCTTCGGTTCTCGAGTCTCGTACGGTCCCGCACACTGCTCGGTCGTTGTCGAGTCTTACGAGCTCTCGCGGTCCTTCTGCGACCTCGTTCCACGGTTGTTGTCGTATCCACTATCTCCAACTACACCCAAGTCATCAGGGTGAGAACTCGATCCAAACTCTGGGCTCGGCCCTCGCTCGAATCTCTTGCATCGGTTCGCCTCGACTGCTACCAAAACTGGTGCAACTGGCCCATGCCGTAACTCTGGACTTGTACCTCATCTTTGACGCTCCGTCCCTTCGCAGCCCGAGACCTGCTGGTGTCGCTCCTCCTAACCTTTCCAGTGTACGTACTCTGGGCACCTGTGCCCCAACGGCTTACCTCTCCTGCCTCGAGATGTCACGTCGTAACTATCCCCCGCACGACACACGCACACGCTCAGTTTCTCAACAACTCTTAGAGGCGACTCACTCCAGACGCTAACGTTCACACACACGAACAACAACAACTTAAACGGTTCGACAACACTTCAACTTACTCAAAACAATAGTAGTAGTATTAGTACAAACACCGCACCCTAATGCGTCACACAAAACCTACCACACGATCGCACATAAGAAACCACAAGTCTCACAATTCAATCACAGTCAATCAGTACAACACACAGCATAACAGGCTTACACGCAGCCAATCAGTCCACAAAACCACAGCAGCACAAAAACTCACAGTCTCAACCGTACTCATTATCGCAGTTTGTAAAAACTTATTCTTGTAGCAAAATAATACATGTGGATATCATCTCGTTACAACTCGGTTCAGGCGTCCCCGAACTACGTTGTAACCAACTGATATCCCCACTATCATGATTTGCTGCAGTCAAATCATAATAGGACATACATTCCAATTTTCCATAAAATTTCGGCATGTTCCATTTGAAAACTTGGTCAACCAACCGCGCACGCGGGACAAACAGTTCACAATTTAAATAACACACAGCGAACACTTTAGTAAGCAGTCCATCACACATTAATAACAACAAAACGGCATACGAAAAGTCAACCAACAACAACTAACACACGACAACCCCTAACGACCCGATCGTAAAACAAATTAACCAACCGCTTAAGCGGGACAACCAATTATCAACTGCACGTAGCACCCAAACACAAATTTAGCACTCAGCAAATTGTCTCAACTCACACCTCGGATCTCGGTAATCTCACTGTTACCGCCCGGCTAAGTTCAAGCTTGGAAAACGGTTCAACTCAAACAATAACCACAACCCACACAAGTCCACCCGAACATCCACGGCACTTAGGCCGAACGTTTCACCAATCAAACAACGGCCAACAAAGGCGGCAACCCACATAACGATTAATCAACCCACGCATCATAACCAGCACGAGACTCACTTGTTAACCAACCTCGATCTCAACCGATCGGCATCATGGATCCACTAAGGTGTACAGCCAACTGAGAAAAAGGTACCAATCGACTACGGTAACATTTAAACAACACACTTAACAAACGAGGCTCTTGCCGTTTCGACTCTACGCACATGATATTTCCGACTCGCGTCACTGAGCACTACGACTTGAACCACCTAACTCTACCCACCTAATTGACGTACGGTCCGAGGTTTGAAAAATCATTTCAAATTGCAACCATGCTCTGATACCAAATTGTCACGCCCCAAATCCGGTACTGACCAGATCCAGACGTGACTTAGTGAAATTAAATAAAACAATTTAAAAGTAACGAATATCTGATAAAGAGGAAAGAAACTAAATCCGCAAGAGTTTAAATTCCTTAGTCCTTTCCTCAGTCAAGTACACTTTTAAAAAGAACAGTACGTCTCTAATGATATAAATAAACCCCGGGCCTCCGCTAGCTCCCAGCTCTGCGTAACCCTCTAGTCCAAAGCATAACTATAACCTGTAGAAAATACGGTAAGGGGGGGGGGGGTGAGCTTGACGCTCAGTAGGGAAAACCCAGGAAACCATCTCAAAACGGGTTTACCAGATAGTCATTCCACAAATTAAGAGTGATTAAACAGTTTGATACAACGACGTGACACTTAAGGCAATTAAAAGATAAAACCCCCTTTTTAACCCGACACTCATAAATTCAACCGTACCAGCTTTAATTCAACACCAACCACTAAACCAAGGTACACACCGCAGGTAACTATTCACGTAAAACACCCAAATACATTTCCAAACGAACTTTTAACGATTAAAGGGAAAAGGCGACAACGAGTAACTGTAATCCAAATTAAACAACCTTCACTTTACTCGACCACAAACTATCCCGAACATCCTCGTCCAGAACTCTTTCACTACCGACTCACGTATAACCACAAAGACGACGTTCCCATTTGCACGGAAGCCACACACAAGGAAAACACCCATATCCACACCACATCAATACTCAATCAAATTCAAGTAACACTCCATCAAGTCAAGGCATTCTCAAACACACAACTCGTAACCAATGCACGGTCTCGGGAGCAACCTGCTCGGCCCGACATAGCCGTACGCAACTTCCCCCTAACACACAGTCAGGAGAGGCGGTCGACCTCATCGCGGACACATCGTTTTCCGACACACGGAAGGCAGGGAAATCGCCTCTTCGCGCAACACATCGCGGACACAGCGTTTTACCGACACACGGAAGGCAGGGAAATCGCCTCTTCGCGCAACACATCGCGGACACAACGTTTTACCGACACACGGAAGGCAGGGAAATCGCCTCTTCGCGCAACACATCGCGGACACAGCATTTTACCGACACACGGAAGGCAGGGAAATCGCCTCTTTGCGAGTAATCACAGTACCACTAACACAATCGCAATCACACTCACAGGTAACCACAGTACCACTACCACAATCACGATCACACTCACACATGGCACACTTGCCCAAAACATAGCAACACATGCTTCACCGAATGTCATAAATCATGCTTCTGAATTTACCAAACATAGCAACACATGCTTCATCGCATATCACATATCATTCTTCTCAAATTTCCAATCATAGCAACACATGCTTCATCGGATATAACATATCATGTTTTAACAACGTACACAGCCAATCAGGCACTTACCATCACTTACCGACACCATTCTCCACATGGTCACCCCACCGACTTATCCGGTATTCGTCCCCCAATGTAAAGACCGCTTCGGTAAAAAAAAAGTTTAATTTATTTAATTTATTTGATCGGAACGTCGGGGTCGAGTTTTGGGTCGGCTTTTGGTAACGATGAGATTAAAATTCGATTTAACTTGTAATTCGTTTGAAAGAAAAAGAAAGAAAGAAAAAAAAACTGGACAGGCCAGGCCAGACCCGGCCAGCCACGAACAGGCCTCTCTTCCTCAGCTTTGGGCCGTGTGGCCCAGAATCCGTCAGAAGCCCATTTTTCAGGCCCGCTCTATAAATACCCCTCTTCATCCTCGTTCCCCTCTCTCCGAAACCGACCCCCCTCACGTTTATCACCTCGCCGAGCTCCCTCTCTCCTTCTCCCCTCGCCGGCGACGTCCCCATCCCCGACTTCCAGACCTCGCTCTCTACTCCCTCCTCCTCGTCTCAGCCTGCCGCCACCGTACCGGCGAAGACCGGTGAGGTCTTGAAGATTTAAGGGCTCCTTCGAGCTCACTGCCGTCAAGCTCGCCGCTCGTCTACGAGTCCAGCGCCGCCTCTCTCTCTCGATTCACTCGTCTTCCTCTTACCCGAGCCTCCATCTCTGTTCCTTCCATCCTCGCCGGATCTGAGACGGAAGCTTGACGCGCCGTTCAGATCCACGAGGAGCTCCGTCACGCTCCGCCGCTACCACGACCGCCACAACCACCTCCCGTCACCGCCATCCTTTCCACACAATGAGCTTCGTCCGTGAGACCTCGGCGGGTTTAGTCACCGCCGATGGTCGGTCGGTTTCTTACCAAACCTTTTCCCGTCCTTTGTTTTGTTTCTTCCTTTCTCTTGGATCTGTTGTTTGTTGATCGGAGCTCTATTGGATCTGGGCATCGTGGTACCGAAACTGGTTGGATCTGGTCGTGTAATTTTGGAAATGAAATCAGATTTGAAATTAAAAAGGAAAGTAAAACAAAGCAAAACGGGTTAGATTTGAATGAGGTTTTGAATTAAAAGAATTTGAAAATCAGATTGATTTAAAACGGGTCTTGAGCAGTTGAATGAATCCGGAATGTGGGACGTTGAAACTAGATTGTAAAACGGACCTTGAACGGGTTAAAAGTGGAACGCTGAAATGGTGCCTCGGGACTCGTGCCACGAAACATGTATCTCGAGAATCATGCACGAAAACCATGCATCGAGATCTGTGCCTCGGAAAACATGCACCGGGTTCTGAGTTCGGTGCGTGGGTACTCGAACCCGATTCGTCGTAATCCCGCTTTTCGCCCGCTCAAGTCTGAAAGACAACTTTTAAACTTAAATCGAAACCGTCGTAACCTTTTTAAATTAAGTTGTGAAACCGGTTTTAATTGTAGCTTTCTGTGTAAAGTGGAGTCCGGGTATGATCGAAGAGAAGACCGGAGGTAGCGAGCCAGGACGTCAGCAGCTAGGAGACGTAGTGGTTGTTCTTCGGTTGAGGTAGGTAAGTAGCGGATACCGGTTTAATTGCGGAAAGTTACTAGTATGCATGCTAGGAATTAATAAAACTGGAAAGACGTTTATATCAGATAATAACCGGACGAGTCGTAGTAACATGTAGGATGAGAACAACTAGCGTAGCCAATTGAACTGCGAATATTTATGTATCTGTCTTGGGAATTGCTGTGCTGGTAGATCGCTCGTGTCGAGCCGTAGGTTGCGTGTTGTTTGGTTGCATGTTGTTGTTTGAGATGCATGCCGTGTGAGTCGGTGTCTTTAGGGTTAATAGAAAAGATTTAATATATCGGTTGAGCATGTTGTTATTATGTATGAGCGAGTGTGCCGTGGTTGTGTTGATCTGAACCCTTGGTTGTGTGATGGTCGGGTGAGTGATAGACCGACGTGACTGGTTGTGGTAAGATTGTTGGGCTTGGTAAGTCGTGCTTAATTATGACATTTGTAATATTATCTTGATGTGAGTCCGGGAGTTGTTTCCGGTATGGTACCTATGACCGAGGGGGTACGCCGATGTAGGGTAGTGCCTAGGTCGACGGTGTGGTCCCATGTATTCACGGTCCCCCGGGTAGTGGTTCCGGTACAATAGCCTGCATCGAGGGGGTACTCCGGTGTGGGACGTCTAGGCCGACGGTTACGTATTCTACGCTTTGCTCGAAGGAGTCCCGAGAAAGTTGTTTCACCTATCCTTTGCCCGAAGGAGTTCCGGGGAAGAGGTCTAGGCCGATGGAGATTTCGGTATGACTATTTGAGATTGGGCCCCGGTTGTTTGACGGGAAGATATCTAGGCCGATGCTGTGTGTTCCGGTGTGATATGATAGAGTCGGGGTGTGGACAGCCGGCGGAGTAGGGAACTGCGGTACGAGACGTGTTATGCTTTTACAGTTTACTTTATGTTTGATGACGTGTTATTTGGTGTGATGGTTGTTGTTTGTGCTTGTTTCATTGAGTTAGTTCGTGAGTGTAGTTCGGTCTTGAGTTGAGGTTTGTGGTTACGAGTTCCGTTGGAAATTAGTTGTGTGATGTACTAATATGCCCTAATTGGACGGTTACCCGTGGTGGTGAGCTCTTTCTTATAACCTTAACTACTTTTCCTACTGAGCGAAAGCTCACCCCTTACTTTTTTGTTTTTCAGGTTCTAAGCGGGAAGTGTACTAGCTGGATGCTCGATGCTTGGGAGCTTACGAGGGTCCTATGCTAGATAGTCTAGAGACGTACCGTTTTGTTTTGAATTGTTTTACCGTTGGTTTTTACTGAGCTGTAACTCGCGTGGTGTTTAAAGTTTTAAAATTTTGAGTTTGAGACTTGTTGGCTTTATTTTCGAGTAAAATATTTATTGTTTTAGTTCACGTCTCGAGTCCGGTCAAAACTGGATTTGGGGCGTGACACCCAACATCCCCAATCCAACATATCAGGTAAAACAGGGAAGAGCACTCAAATATCTAATCATGCGTTCTCAAGTCAATTCTACTCATTTTCATGTTTATTGTTTATTAACCGGTTCAGACAACACATCACACAAAACCAAACAATCAGCAATCAACCCTACACACACGACATGACCCGATTCTACCAGCACGACAATTTCCCAAGATAGTAATCGTAAAAGTTCATAGTTCAATCGTCTACGCTAGTTATTCACATCCTACATGCATACTAGTTATTTAACCGATTATTAGTTTCCCTATATGCATTCTAGTACAACCGTATTAAAATGGGTTTCGAGGTAATCCATACCTCAAGACGGTCACAACAGCTGCGTCTCCTAGCTGCTGACGTCCGGGCCTAACTCCGGTCTTCTCAGGCGAAGTCCAAGTCTGGGTTTAACTCCGGTCTTCTCCGTGCTCGGGGTAAAGGCCTGGTTTTAACACAAATGGACGGTCATCAGTCCCGGTCCAATCCGTAACGATCCTCAAATTAATAACTTAGTCCAGTAGTTCGCATGTCCAAACTTCCGTTAAGTCCAGGTATTTATCTGATTTTAACCTAAATTTAATTAAATTATTGTCTTTAAGGAGGAATCGACATCAAACTCAATTCCTACTATCACTTTTGATAATGTTTAGCTTCATACACCTATCATTGATCAAGAAGTGAATCAGGAACCTCAACAAGACAATGTTGAAAAAATCCCCTTCAAGTTGAAATAGTTGTTCCAAAAGAACAAATTCAACCACCCCAATCACATGTTTCACTAAGGAGATCCATGAGAGATATGAGAAATGCTTCCAAACGATTATGTCATATTTCTCCAAAAAAATAATGATGGAATGAGGAAAGATGATCCAATCAACTTTCCTCATACCATGATTTTCTCTCTCTATAAAATGGATTGATGTCATGGAAGAAGAATATAAGTTTATGCAAGACAATAAAGTTTCGAAACTAGTCTCATTATTGAAGGTGCAAAACCAATTGATTGTAAATGGATTTTTACAGCCAATTGATTGTAGAGGCATCTCATATTTCAACACCATCTGGTGTCCTTTTTTTGATGAGGAACCTGAAGAGGTTGGTCATCTATTGCTTACCTTTCATAAATCTTGGCGCATTTGATCAACCATTTTTAACCAGTGGAGGTTCTCTGTGGTTGTCACTAAAGATGTTAAAAGTTGGATCATTAACTGGAAACATTTATCTCCTCATATTATTAGAAAGGAATGGAGCTTATTGGTATTTTTTACTCTGGAAAATTTGGTTAAGCATGAATAACTTGGTTTTCAACAACTCCTTAATTACGATGCTAGAGCTTGTGGGATAATTTTAACTCCTATTTTGCTTTTCTCTTTGTGATGTGGACCACTTCCCTTTCTTTGTGTTATTCGAGAGGTAAGTTTAAACCTTATTTGCGCTAAATGCTTGGGGTAAGGTTTTTGGATAGCTTCTGTTTTGGCATAGAACTGTTCAGATTGTGGTTGTTAAAGTTTAACAGTGTTTTCTTGGAGCTTCATCCTTGTTTCATTTCAGTGCACTTTGTATTATTCTGTTTTGTATCTTTCCTCTTAGGTTTTTCTGATTTTGGAATTATTGTTTGATTGCTTACTATGCAAGTAATTGCTCTAGGATCCTCAATTGAGATTGTCTTTGTTCGTAAGGATTGATGGCTTATCCTTTGGCCTCCTCTTTCATTTCGAAAATAAGGTATCAATATTATTGCCGATAAAAATACAAACCGCTTATCTCCAGCATTTTACTTGATCATGTTTGGGAGTACATGTAACGATTACCAAATTAACTAGTCTTTCAAAAAAAAAAATATATACATTGATAAACAATAATGACATATTATTCAAAGTTTTGGTATGTTTATCTTTTCAGTTCAATTTATGATTGAATTAATTATGTCACGTAATAACAATAAGTATCGGCTAAAGTTACTAGTTGAATTGCTGAAATTTAAATAGGGTAAATTACAAATGCATACCCTTAAGTATGCGCGTTTAACCGATGCATACCCTGAAGTTTAAACTTAACCGATGCATACCCTAAAGCTTCGTTTATTAACCCAGTCATGCCATTCTTTTTCTTTAACTATTTTTTTATTCTTTATTCTTAATTCCTTCTCTTTGATTATTTTTTAAGTTTCAAATTTTAATTTAAATTATTTTTTAATTCTAAATATATATTTTTTTTCAAATTTCAGATTTTAATTTAAAAAATTATATAAATCATTTTTTCAATTTTTTTTACTATTAATTTTCTGAAAATTCTCTTTTCCTATCGATCTTCTTAACATATTTTTTTTTAAAAAATGAGTTTTTAATTTACTTATTATTTTTAACTTTTAACTTATTTAATTCTTATTTTATTAAATTTGTTTTTCCCCGTTCTATTTTTTTTTTTCATTTTGCTACCCAGTGAACCCAAATCAACTCAATCCTAGCCTTAGTTACCAATCCAACACTTTTGTGAACAATCTTAGCCTTAATTACCAATTCAGCACCTCTGTAAACAATCATAGCCTTAATTACCAATCCGACACTTCTGTGAACAATGGTAGGGATGATATTTCTTTCATGACGAATCACACGAACCCAAAAAAAATTAAAATACTTTTTGCTCTTTTATCTCAGAAACCAAAAAGAGGCTCGGTTACTCCACTGGCACGGCTGCACAGACTAAACAAAAGAATATCAAAACTTTGACCATTTAAAGAAAATTCAACCAGATCCCAAACCAAAAATGCCATGAAATCGTAGAAACAAAACCTCACAAAAAAACCCCCAAATTCGCAGCCAAAACCTCACCAAAACCCTTTAAAATCAACCACAAAACCTTCAAGATACCGTCAGAACAAGGGATCAGAAGGAGATGAGCAAGAGACAGTCAGATCTGGCGTGATGCACGGAATGAGGGAAGCCGACGTCGCGTACTCCGTTCCCAAACGCCGCGCACCCCTCCAGCTGAGGAGCTCCGCCGTGGCCAGCGTCCTCTCGGCGTCGACCTTGTCCTCCATCTCCGCCAGACCAGTCGTTGCAAATAACACGAAGAAGAAGAAGAAGAAGAAGAAGAAGAAGAAGAAGAAGAGGCAGCTGACTTTGAGAGATAAGGATGGAGGGGGCGAGGATTAGAGCAGATTGGGATGAGGGACAGCTTCTTAGGGTTAGGCTTTTATTTGTTTATTAAATTAATTTTGATATAAAAATATTAAAAATATATTATATATATTATTAAAATAAATAATATTATCAAAACAATAAAACAATTTAAATTTTTAATAAGAAATATTATCAAAACAATAAAACAATTTAAAATTTTAATTATAAGTTTTTTTATTACAAAATTAATGATATTTTTATGAATTAATTAAAGTTTTAATGAATTATTTAAGAATTAAATGATAATTTGGGTATCTAAGGGTATTTTGGGTATTTAATTTTTTTTACAGAATATGGATGGAAAAACAGACGGAAGGGGTTCTGGGTTAATAAACGAAACTTTAGGGTATGCATCGGTTAAGTTTAAACTTCAGGGTATGCATCGGTTAAACGCGCATACTTAAGGGTATGCATTTGTAATTTACCCATTTAAATATTTAGCCAAACAGAACCCTACGAAGGCATACTTGATAACCTATGAATTAATGTCATCTTAAATAGGCTTTTAAGTTATCACATCTTTTATTTATGAACTCAATTCAATATCTCGTCTTCAACGTTATATAAGGCGAAAGTAGGACGCACAATGCATGTTCATACCAATATCATATATTATATCATCTATACCATAAAATGTCAAGGTTGAACGTTTTGATATTATTTGCAGTAACCAATGCCATGTTTTTGTTCCTTGTCATCGGCGTCCATGCAGAGTATCCTAATAATGCAAGAACTTAATTTTGATGATTTTGGAACATATATATTGGTATAGTACAATTATTAATTCGTCTTTTTCATGTCTCAAATACAGGTTTTTAGGGTTAGGCTAGATTCCCCAAAATCCATAAAGTATCGTATGGACTTGCTTGCAAAGGTAGTTGGAAACAGGTACTGTAATTTTCTCATAACTAGTCTTATTAACTAATGTTATATGTTTTACCGAAGTAATCTGGATCGGGTACAGGGATCCTACCAAAGCATCAAGTAATTTTTTTATAGTCGAACTCACTGAGAAAGAGGTAGATGAATTAAGAAGTAAGGCCATTACAAACTCATATGTCACACGTAATTTGATTTATTTACTACTACTAATAATAACCATATGATAAAATCAAATGCAGAGATACCAGGAGTATCGGTTAATAGCTTAATTTGGCGATAAATAATCCTCGACCTTCCAAAAGGAAAAACTTTTGTACTTGTCAGTTCGAACCGTCCCTCTTTTTTTTCCCATAAGAATAATAACAGTAATAAGGAAATTGTATTATTGTGTATTGATTTTTGACTAAAAGGTGTAATATTAAAAATAAGATCCAATTACATCGATGTGTATCAGGGAACATATTCCATGATTATTAGAAAGGACAGAAAAAGAACACAATGTTCGCTGATTCTTGAAGTATTAGAACCGTCATAGACGATATTGAGGAGCCTTATAGACCGGAAAGAAGGGTGGGGTGAGAATACGGTACTGGAAGTCCTGCTCCGAAAATTGGCCAAATGCTGCATCAGTATTAGTAGGAGGCAAGGCTTCAGCCAGGGACCCCTCCTAGAGTTAGCCCTTGAAGCATGTGGAACCTAACATTCCTCTTGGTGAGGCTGCTTACGACCTCTCGCATGATCATTCCGGGGAGCATCCGCAGCGGACCTCTTCACTTCTCCGGTAGCATATTTTCTAATATCTTTGGGCCCAGATGGAATGGGCGTTGAAACTTCACTCACCCGACCTCCAGGGTGTTGGCTGGTCACGAAGTTTTTCCAGCCTGGATCCACCACTCCAGGTTGGGTGCTAACCCGAGGCTCTATACAGTTAGATACAGTGATCGGGGAAACACACGGGCTCCATCCTTTAGACGAGGAGCCCTTAGATACAGTACTCATGGAAATCATCCCTAAGCTCGTTGGTCTGTGCGGCGGTGGCTCAGTCCAATCTATCGCGTACGACTTCACCTTCTTATCTCGCTGAAACTCTAGAAGAGAGATGGCATACCTCGGGGTGCATCTCAACTCCACCTCGCAATCCCGTACGACATGCCTCATTCTCCCATAGTTGAAGCAGAAGCTGGGGAGCTTTATGTAGGTGAGGTCCACTCTCACAAGGTCCGGGAACTCCTTGAATCGAAGCATCAAGTTCTGTTTGAGGGGACGCTCAATAAGGTGTCAGTAGCGTATCTTCATAGTACCTCCCCAACACACACCCCACTGGTCGTAGGGTACCTCCACACACGCCCCTAGCGCATTCCCGATCGTCTCACTCGTCGCCTTTGTGCGGACCAGCGACAGTAGATCTCTAGCACCATGGTTCATTACCCTCGACCCATGCTCGATCCTCCGTTGTCCCGAAGTAGAACACAAAGAGGCCCGATCCAAGCTCCTTGACGACTAGCCCTTCAATAGCCCGACCCCACGCGGAGGTGATGATACTAAAGGAGAACCTCCTTCCAAAGCGGTTTTGGTGTCCACAGCTTCCCCATCAGCCCCCACTATTGATGGGAGATGATCATGGAGCTCGTTGGAGTGTACGAGACGACAACCTTGACCTCCTCGTCATCCTCAATCGAACAAGACGACATGCCATCCTAGAGTGCTACAATGGAGACATGTAGCTCTGGTAATGCCCCGGCTGTGGGTGACAGTGGTTCCTCCAGCGAGAGAGTCCTCTTTCGACCACGAACCATGACGACCGGGACAGATAGACATGTCGAGATCAGTGGGATCCTATCCCGGTAAGGAAGATAGTGACCCAGTCCCAACGCCTTCACCTCCGTTTGGGGAAGGTCCTCTAGTGTCGCTTTTCGACGCCTCGAGTCCCGTTGAAGGGGGGAAGGGGGTCAGCCTGAGGAGTCGGAACGCATTGAGGGGATGGAGGACGAGCGACGACCTGACGCGGAGGAAGAGGGTCAGCCTGAGGAGGCTGAGCGTAGTGAGGGGATGAAGGACGAGCGACGACCTGAGGTGGTGGAGGAAGGGACAATACCGGGTTACTTGTGGCCGAAGTAACCATATTCGACTTCATCGGATGTCTTCGCCATGACTTTTGTGTAGGTGATGGAGTAGAGGCACCCATGGAGAAGTGCATCAGTATAGTCGATGGAGAAGGGAGCAGCGGAGCCATTTAGCTAAGAGGCTGCGTGGATGAAAACCCGACTAAAACGTGTTATTGTTGATATTACAAAACCTCCACACAAAAATTTAAACTTTATTCAATGTGGTTGGTATGATATTATTATTTTTTTATCAAAGAGAAATACAAGGAAATCCTACCACCCAACACCCACACTTACTCCCAAGTAAGTGTACCCACCGGATTTCGAACATGTGACCTCAAGGAGAGGTGAGATGTGAAGAGGTATTCACCACTAGGCTAACCCATGTGGGATTGGTATGATATTCACACAGTAACTACTATATTACAACTAAAAGTTAAAGGAAACATATAAATTAAAAACTAAAATAAAACTATAAGAACCTTAATTTATTATTAAAAATCAATAAAAAAATGTATTGGGGTGATTGTTTTTTTCTCTCTAGTGCTACAGTAATAGCTACAGTGTTATCAGTGGGTTCTAGGAGTGTTCTTCAGTTCTGCACAAATAAATTCGTCTTTTTCGATTGGGCCACCGTCGGGCTTCGAACAAGGAAGGAATAGAACAATTGATGTGCCTGGTTGATCGGCGGTGGGACAAACACAAAGTGGAGGTCGGGGGGATTAATTAAAAGGTTTAGATCTATCATCATTCCTTCACAAGACTTTTAGAGGGATGAAGATGGCCTCTCAACAACGATGAGCAACAAATGGATCTTTGTTCATAATCTTCCTCCTCAAACTTCCAGGGAGTGGATTGGAAATCTTTTCTAAGAATGTGGACATATTTTGACAGTTGAGGCTCCTCAAAGACCCAACAACAATGGGAAATGGTTTGGTTTTCGTGTGTTTTAAGTCAGTAGAAGGTTTTGACAAGGCAATCCAGACTTTCAATGGTTATGTGTTGAAAGGTTTTAAACTCTTTGTGGTGAAGGCTTGGAGACGAGGAATAGCACAAAAATAGTCTGATTCAAACAGTTATTGGAGAAGGAAGGAGGAGAAGAAGGTGGAGAAGGTTAACTTACCCGTAAGAAGAGTTGTGGATGCTCACCAGGAATTGCTTGATAGGGGGCATCTAGCACTACTCCATAAAAATACTTCCACCGAAGCAATCATGGAGGATTTTCGAGCTGAAAGAGAAGGAGAAATGGTGGTAGAATCGCGTGGTAACAGAGTGGTATTAATCTTTTTTTTCCAAACAAGGAGTTAGAGAAGAAGGCCTTGAGAGAAGAAGCTGATTTGCTAAATCCTTGGATGAGTGTCATTGGAGACAAGACAAATCTTTGCAAAGAAGGTGGGAAATTCACTTTGGTGGTAATCTATGGAGTTCCAATTCTTGACCGATGTTTGGACATTTTTGCAGCAGTTAGTGTAGATTTGGGCTCCTTGGTAGTGGTTCATCTTCTAAGTATTTCAGTGGTGAGTGTTCCTTGTCTAAAGAATGTAATGTCTTCTTAACTGAGGAGACTGGGTCCTTGGGGATTCCCAACCCTCTCCTAGGTTGTATGAGATTGTTACCAAAAGAGGTGGGCACTAATGGTGTTATGCAACAACATGAAGTTGGTAAGAGTTTATTATCTGAGGAGGAAGGAATTATTGAGGGACATGTACAAAGGAATATTGGTCTAGAGTCAGGCAACACTGACATTATTCCTTCCATGAAGTTAGCTATTGGAACATAGAACTTTTCCTCACTTCCTATTCAAAGACAGACATAGGTGGTTCAGTTATCCTCTTCTCAAATTCACAGTTACAGAGATGTGGTGGTGGTTGATAGTTTGAGTGTTGAAGGAGTAGAAGAAGACACTGTTCAGGCAACCTTGGGTGGGGACATCGAACCAACTCATTCTCCAATACAAGGAGATGGGACTGTTTTGTCTACACTAGGACCAAAGTTTGGGTCTTAAAGTTATGTGTACATATACTCTTCAGGTAACAACTAACCTGAATCGTCGATATGTCCTGATTACCCTTACATGTGATGTTTGTGGGTGTGCTCCGGAGACAATTGACGACTTGTTCCTGGGTTGTGCGTTTGCGAACACATGCATGACACAATTTGGCGGGTTACCTCCTTATGATCCTATTGTGGTATTTGTGGAGTGGTGGGAGGCGATTGTTACAAACGGGACGCGTAACCGAGTAGCAGAGGTTTTGTCCGTCCTATGCGAAGTTTGGAAGACACGCAATGCCCTGAAATGGGGTGCACTACGCCTGCTACCCTATGAGTGATCTCGACAGCCCACACTCCTCTTGCGACTTGGCGAGAAGCTGGGTCCCACCTGGAGATATCTCACACGCGACCCCCTTCTTGGCCGTCTCATTAGGTTCGACCACCTATGGGTATTATGGTCATCAATATGGATGAGGCTATCTTCTACGATTCAAATCAATCGGCCTGAGGCGTCATTGCCCGGAATACAGACGGGGTCATATGTCTTGCAGCAAATGGACTCCTTCCTGGATGTTGGTCTCCGATCATGGTGGAAGCATGTGCGATTGTACAACCCTTCGCAACACTACTGCGTTGAGAGCGGGTCCGATTATCTGAGACCCACCAGCTTCCCCTATCGGGACCGTTATACGAGATATTCATCATATGCTTGCTCAAAACGAGGGAATAACCCTCCAATTTGTAAAAAGAACTGTGAATAAAGCCGCCCATTGGCTAACCAGGGAAGCGGGTTCTATGCATGTTCTTCAGTGGTCAAAACCTCTTCCTGGAGCACAACAATGTATCGTTACCTCTGATATTTGAATAAGAGTTGCACATTTCAGTAAAAAAAAGCAAAGCGAAGATACAATTTTTGATCAACAAATGGATGTTCAGTCTCACTAAACACATTTAAATCCCAATTAAAATTTATATTGTTTAAAAAGAGATCGACTACTACATTTAGCTCTTAATATATAAAGAATTGTAAATGATCCAGTCCGAAGAAGAGTGACAATATATTTAGAGTCTCATTCCATCATAAATTATACCAATACGATGCTTTAAACTTATAAAAGCAAAAATAATAAACAAATAAATATTAAAAGAAGTGACAAACTCACTATGAGCTCTGTTAGGGTTTTTTCTTATAGGGTTCCTTTCTTGCTGTCACTAGCCACCGTATCGTTGACTCCTAGCCACCAACAACACGTCTCCCGATCTTGTTCGAGTACCCCTCTACAACTCTGATTGTTGTCGTTTGGCTCACCTCGGCATCAACCGACCTTATCGCCTCGAAGCCTTTCAACCTCCCTATATTGGATCTTCTCTCCTAGTCGACCCCCGTCATCTTTGAAGCCGCCACCGGCGCGTCCTTCTCCCTGGCCTCCACCGGCGCACCCTCCTTGACCCCTCTCTCAGTTCTGGATCAGGCTAATCGATTCGATCTTTTTTTATTTTATCTGATTTCATTTTTCCAGGGTCAATGACTAGTGAGCAGAGATTCAAAGACTTCTTCTGGGAGGGAACCCTGATTCACGTATATCCTCCCAATACAATTGAGGAGTTCAAGTTCGGTTGTTTCCCCCCTCATATGTAGCGTTTAGGAAATACCTTGAGTAGGACTACCAGTTCCGTTTTCCAACCCCCACAATTCCTTCATGCTTATATGGCGAGTTCAATACCGTTAATAACGGTTATTTTATCTTAAAGTTATGAGTACTGAGCATCCGAGGACTTTTTACTTGTACTGATTATTTTATTATTAATAAAATTATATATCTTTTAGTAAAAAAAAAAAAGATCGGCTCCGCTGAAAAAATGAATGATGAATTAGTATTAAAAGTACACAAATAAATGATGAGTAAAGTTTTGATAACTTCTGGGATTAGCTCCAGAATCCACGATCTCAGGAGTAGGGGTGGGCATGGTCGGTTTAACCGACCATCGTCCCAACTCCAAGCACCAGACCGGAACTTCTCGGTCTTCGATAATCGGCACCGGCACCGCACAGGAACCAGTAAAACACAAAAAAAAACCGACCAAATCAAATCCGGTCGGTTTGACGGTTTCAACCGACCTTCCGTATTGGTAATATGTGTCACTATTAAGGTCCAAATTTCAGAAAAATACCAGAAGAACGGTGCCAATTTCTGTAGCATACATTCACCGAGAGTGAGGGAAAACAAAACAAAAGGGAGATATAGATCAAGAGAGCAATCAAATTGAAATTTTAGAAAATATAGAAGAAGAGTGGATAGTTCTGTGTCGTGTGTTGACGAAGCTAACATTCTGGGGATAACAATTGCTACAACACGCCGCTGCAACATGTTGAAGAGAAAGCATTTTTGGAGAGAGAACAACACAAACAGAGATGTGTTATGTGTGGTGTATGTAGTATATGAGATGGATGGTTGAGATTGTTGACCTAAAATCAATGGTCTATATTTCATGGTAGCGTAAGAACAATGGATGGGCCTAAAAGCACAAAGACCCTAATGCCATCAATAGGTTGATCTGCTAGATATATGTACAAAAACAATGAATGGGCTTCTAAGAGCCCAAAGGTCCGGTCGGGCCGGTCCACTGACGGTTTAGAATTTCTCAAACCGGAAACCGACCTCCCTACTACCGGTTTACCTATTTTTACACCGGAATTGCACCGGAAACCTCCGGTTCCGATTTTTTCCGGTCCCGATAGTGGTCGGATGGTCGATTTTCGGCGGTGTGGACTTTTTTGCCCACCCCTACTCAGGTGTACCCAAAAAATGACTCATATATGTGTTGCATGTTGTCCAAAGCCATAGGATGGAAACACCAAAAAGAACATAAATAATGTTAAAAGGTTTTTTTTTGGGTAAATTACAAATATCTATTCGAAATTTGTAGTGTTTAACTGATATTTATTCTATAGTTTTTTTAACTGATACCTACTCCGATGTTTAGTTATATAACAAATAGCCCAAGCTGTCAACTAAAATGACGAAAATGCCCTTAGTGATTTTTTAAAAATAAAATTGAAGTGATTTTTTTAAATAAAACTGAAGTGATTTAATAAGTAAATATATATCTAACAAAAGTGATTTTTTTTAAAAAAATTAAAAAGTTAATGAGGTGTAGTTGAGGCTATTTTCGTCATTTTAGCTGATAGCTTGGGCTATTTGTTATAAAACTAAACATCAAAGTAGATATCAGTTAAACGCTACAAGTTTGGGATAGGTATTTGTAATTTACCCAAGGTTTTTTTTGGTCGAATCTCCAAACCCACAAATTTAAGAAACTTGATGATCGAGCAAAGAATCCGTTCATATTTTATATAAATTAATTTCTTTAATAATTCTCCAGATTTGTCTTAGAACAACACAATTTTAGGTACCTCGTCGTCAAAATGTTATTTACTTCCATTGTGCCAAACCATCCGAACAAAGACAATAGTGAGAAATTCTCTCTCACTAGTCGAGAACAAATCGTAGGAGACATGTATTCTTGTATTTCTATCATAATCGCACGTCAATCGCGTCTTCGTTCCGAGGCAGACTTCAACCCTGCACCTCCAATGATGTTGTTGTCATCTGACCACATCGAACACTTACTTACTAAGTCTGTCCCGTTGCCGCCTGGCCGAACGTCCACGGTGATGATGGGTGTTCCTCATCTATGTCCCTCGATACTTCTGGCAAGTCCTTTAAAGGGGCGTCGGAAGAAGAAATCTAAAGCCCCAATCACGGATTTCCCGTTGTCGCAACTTTCGTCACTGCAATCACCACTGCTACACCCTCTACCATCCCTGGCGATGGTGGAGTTTGAGTCGGTTGTGGTGTTATCTGATCCGCCACGGCCGAAGGTGAGGCGAGGCTGCCCGCCAAAAAACCCTAGGGGCTTCGTCGCTGTCGGATGGGATGACCAAGGCCTTCTCTCCCTCGTTCAGTCTCTCTCTCTCTCTCTCTCTCCCGAGAACAAATGATGATGGTCCTAGGTCACCGATTGTTGGGGACCTCAAAACCGGTATAACGCCGGTCTGCCTCGGAAAGAAGACCTTACGTGTGCAGGAACTTCTGCTACCCCTGCTGGAGAATGCGGCCCGGATTCCACTCCTCTATTACATTCCCATACCAGAGTTTCTGCTGCGTAAGGAAGGGTTAGTGTCACCGAATATCCCTGCCTCCCCCTGATGGCCTTGGGGCCAACGCCGCCTAAATCTCCTATCCGGACCCTTCAAGAGAGTCTTTCGACTTGAAAAGTATCAAAATATATATTTTGATTAATACAGTCACGTACAAAAGTGATTTTCAAATGTTCAATACAAAATGAAAAAACAAAAACAGATCCACGTCCCTACCCTTTGGTACTTATCTTTGGACTGCACCAAACAGAAACCCTCTCATCCACCTCTAAAAGCCATTATGTTGTGATATTCAAACTCTCAACACTGTTTAGCAACAATGGGACAAGGGAGTATCGTTGAAGTGAAGTGTAAAGATTTTGGTAAAACCAAATCTAAACAAATGATGATAGTCGAGAGAGACGAGTGATTGAGTGGAGAAACAAGGAAGGCATTAGTGAGAACATAGTAACAATAATCATAATTAAAAGCAAAGTGGAAGGAAGAAAAGGGAAGGTTAAGTATAGTTGGAGTGATCCAAGTGGCGTAGAAAAGTGACTCCACTATCGAAGACTCTCCCTATTCCCAAGTGGAGAGACGCATATTCTTCATTCCAACCCAACATCTCATTCTCCTTGTTTCAACTGCTACTTACTTTTCTCTATTTTTTTTTTCCATTTGTGCGTTAGGTCATTTATGCATTTTGTTTCATTATTATCACACAACAAACAAACCCTTCTTATTATATTATTAATTCATTAATGATGTTTCTTTGTTTAAAGTGAAATGAACTACCTTAAAGATTTCAAATCCAAGATTGAATTCTCACCTCACCCATTAAACTAAAAATTGACAATAATTTGAACACGAAACTGTTTCTTGTTTTTTGTTTCAGCTTTTTAAAATTTATTTTTTAGACTAATTTCTTAAAACTATTGATACGAATTGGTTACGGATTTTTAGCTACCAATGTTTAAAAGCGTACTATGAGCTACCCATCACAGTCTTTCGTTACTTTTTTTAGGTAAAATGACGAATTTGCTCTTGTAGTTTAAAAATACTATAATATCATCTCTTCACTTTTAAATTTTAAACAAATATTCAGATTGGTTGTCTTATTTGTTTAGTTGTTCGGGGTTGATCTCGATTTTCGTATGTAAGAGACCGAATCGTACCGATAAGTTTTTTAGATTTTTCCAGATGGTTGAAGATCAAGCAATGGATGCAATTGTTGCTCATAATGGCACTTTCCAGGAAGTTACAAGATTTTGGTGGTTAAGAGATCAGAAAAGATGAATAAAGGTTTCAAAAAATATAAGTTGAAAGCAAATTTAGGTTCTTAAAGTTCGATCAACACCTAGAGTTAAAATTCAAGGGACATCATTATCTCTTTTTTTTTGATCAGCGAGGTTTTGTTATAGTCTTGCAATCCAAAGGAGGGAGAAGCGGACGCTGCAAACGCAGCCTGATTGAAGGGTTACAATTGGAGGATCATGTCGATCAATTACAGAGAAATGAAGCAAAGCAAAATTGAAACAAAGCCAGCATGCTAATGGAGGAGAGGTGACCTTTGTTTGAGACGCAATTGAGCCGCCAAAATGGAGGATTTTCTGGTGCAGACAATTGGGTCTCTTACCCATTCAGTGACTGAGAATTGAAGTTTGGAACCTTCCCTTGCTTTGAGTAATTGGAAGGAGTTCATATGCAGCTTTGAGAGCATTGAATCCCAGTCCACGATCACTTGGCTAAAAACAAAGTCGTTCCTTGCAATCCACGCAACCCAGAGGACGAAACCAGCGATGATTTTCCAGTAGCGACCAACAGATCTAGGGACTAGGGTCAACCAGGAGCTCACTAGAGAACCAAAATCACCAGGGATAACCCAAGAAATGGACCACCAGCACATTACCCTACACTAAAAAAGCCATATTCTGTTGCAATGGAGAAAGGGGTGTCTAGCTTCTTCAAAGGAATGGTTGCAGAAAGCACATAGGCGCTGATGGATTGGGATCCTAATCCCTCTGTCTTCAAGGAAGCACCTTGTAGGAATTGCATTAAGACAGCAAAGCCAGGTGAATGAGGCTATTTTGCGAGGATGGCCAAAATCCCAGAGAACAGAACCCCATGAATTTGATGATCCTTGAGGCTGGAGGCTCAAGAACACATTACTGACAGAGAATCCTTCTGAATTGTTGATCCATTTTGGAGTATCAGGTATGATCGGATTTAAGGATATTGGAGAGAGCCTTGAGAGAAGTTGCCTAAGTTGAGAATGTTCCCAAGTAGTGTTTAGACCCGGAAGATCAATTATCCAACCAGTGTTGCTCCAAAACTCAATGAATTTCCCATATTTGTTGGATGAGAGGGAAAAAATCCTGCCAAAGACATCTTTTAAAGGGAGGGAGCCAATCCAAACTTCAAGCCAAAAGTTGACCCTAAATCCATTTCCCACAGTCCGACTGATACCAGATTTCCCAAATAAAGAGTTAAATTGCAAATCTCTTGATAAGAATTGGATATGACCAAGCCAGGAAGAATTATCGATGTTACCAACAGTTAAAAGATTCCAATCTTCTGGTTTCCAGCCAAATTTGGCACAAAGAACAAGCTTCCACAAGGAATCAGTTTCCTCACAGAACCTCCTCCACCACTTGGATAAGAGAGCATCATTCATTTTAGAGAGAGATCTAACACCAATACCACCTTCTTCCTTTGGCAGGCATACAGTAGCCCATTTGACCTTATGAATAGCCCTTTTAGAGGCAGTGCTTCCCCAAAGGAAGGATATTTGCCATTGTTCCATCTTCTTAATAACACCAATGGGAGCTTTCATTAGAGACATCTAGAAGAGAGGGAGTGCATTTAAAGTGGATTTTATCAAGTTAGCCTCCCACCAAAACTCAGATGCTTGGCTTGCCAGAGGTTGAGCTTCCTCTTAAATTTAGATACAATTGGATCCCAAGTTTTGATTCTCCTTGAATTGGCACCTAGATTGAAACCCAGGTAAGGCATTGGGAGGGAACAGGTAGAGCAGCCAAGGATGTCTGAGACAATTTCATCAGAGAGCTCTCTAGGATTCATGACACAAGAGCTTGATTTTGAGAAGTTTATTTTCAAACCAGAGCAGAGTTCAAAGCTGATGAGGGCTAATTTAAGCCTGCTGATTTGAGCTGAGCCACCTTTGATAAATAGGATGGTGTCATCAGCAAACTGAAGGTGAGAAACCATTGGGCCATTTGAACCAAACCTATATCCTGCATAGTTCCCATCCCTAATGCCTTTGCATAATACATGGTGAAAGCCTTCACCAGCAATAGCAAATAGAAGGGGAGAAAGAGGGCAGCCTTGTCTGAGCCCCCTTCCCATTTTGAATTCAGAGGATTGAGAGCCATTTATGAGTACTGAAACATGGGACTGAAAGCAGCAGCTCATCCATTTTCTCCAGATGGAATTAAAACCCATTTCCACAAGGCAGTGATCAAGGTAATCCCAGCTTATTGAATCAAAAGCCTTTTCAAAGTCAAGCTTGATGATTGTGATTTTCTCCTTGTCTTTTTTGATAGAGTGCACAAGTTCAGATGCAATAAGGACACCATCAAGGATTTGTCTCCCTTTGATGAAGCCAAACTGAGTGTCACTAACAATGCTACCAATTACTCCTTTAAGCCTTGAAGATAACACTTTAGCCAAGATTTTATAGCTAGCTGTAACAAGACTTATTGGCCTGAATTCTGAGAAGGAGGAAGGATGATCAACTTTGGGGATGAGAGCTAGGAGAGTTGCATTATTGCCTTTGCCCACTGTTCCATGAGAGTGGAAGGCATGGATGAAGTTCATAAAATCAACCTTGATAATGTCCCAACAGACCTGAAAAAACTTAAGAGAAAACCCATCAGCTCCTGGAGCTTTATGCCCATTGCAGCAATTTACAGCCATGAGGACCTCCTCCATAGTGAAAGATTCAGTGAGAAGGGATGCTTGAGAGTCTGATAGTTTCTTGAATGGTAAATCAGGCAACCCCCAAAGCTCATGGTCATGAGATTTAAAGTGATTGCTGAAGAATTCAGAAGCTTTAAGCTTAATCAGCTCTGGATCAGAAAAGGTTACCCCCTCCATTGTTATTTCAGAAATTAGATTCTTAGAGGCCCTGTAATTTGCAACAATGTGGTAAATTTGGAGCACTTGTCACCCTCTCTCAACCATAGAAACCTGGCCTTTTGTCTCCAAAGAGAAGCAAGCCTTTTGGTTTTCTGGATCAAAAGGGCACCAGATAGAGATCTCAGGCTAATTTCAGACTCAGAAAGATCCCTTGTTTCAGAGATGATATCAGTATCTAGCCTTCGCGATATGGCTTTTTCAAGAATTTTTATTGTGGTGCATAGTAATTGGAGTGTTTTCTGATATAAAGAATTGTTAAGATCAATTGGCTTAGAGGTCGTGCTCAAATCTTTTGGGAATCATTTATTCCTTTTTACTGGCATTTTTCGAAAATTGAGATCTTCCCTTGAGAAAAACAATTGTGGTCGTTTAAAACCTTGATTTGAGGTTGTTAGCAATTTAGGAGGGTTCATTATAGCAAGGTTTTTTTTTCAATGGCTAGTTGTGAAAGGCATGCCTTTCCATGGTAGAATAGGAAACACTATTATATTGATTGGAAAATCTTTGGTGTCGGTTTTATTACACTTATGCGATGAAGATCCTTCCACTGTCTCGTTCGAAAATGCCTACGTTTTGGTCCATAGAAATTCGAAGCTCACTAGTTTTGGGAGAAATTTATTATTGGGCACCTCTTCCTTCCCGATTTTGATTCAAGGAATTTCATTAAAAGCTTTGTCGGAATTTTTTTCTTCTGATCATCAGTTCCCCGGAGGCCTCTTTGGATATGGATAAGGACTAATGTGGTAATGGAAATCAAGATGGACACTAGCAATCACGCGTTTTAAATTCAACCTCCTTTGACTTTGTTGCCAACACTGGGAAGATTTTTCCTTTATCCATTTAGGAAGAGGTCGGTAAGGGAAGAGGGGGAGTCGGAATCTGAAGGTTCCTCTAAAGCAGGGGAGACGACAAGTACAACGGCGGGATGCTATAAGCATCCTCGCCTCGCCGAATGAGTTTGAGGTGGTCCATTGGGGGGGCTGGCGGTATCACCGCCCATTGGATGTAAGGTGGCGAAGGTTCCACCAAGATCTGGCAATGTACCCCTCTACCTTCTCGGGGGCCAGTAATTCCGCGTTATGGAGCCCTACTTCTATCATTCCAGGGAGGACGACGCAAGCTGGCATCCTGGGGAAGTATCTAGTCCACCATAATACCCCTCCGAAAATGGGCCTGTTCTACCCTAGCTTCCAAATTAGATTCGTTGTATCGGTGTCTCTCGACGATAACGCAACACTCCTTTTTGAACGTATCAACGAAGCGGTTCGGTTCAAAGAGTTAGATTTCCTTTTGTGCGATTTATTTCTATTAACCTTTCACTTTCAGTATTTTTGTTTTGGTGTTTGGTGATTTATCTGTCATTTATAAGTTTACATTTATAATATCAAATCGTTTACCTGTAAAAAACATATTTGGTTCTCTAAATTTACATAACTGTAAATACAATATAATTAAATCGCAAAATTTAAATATAATCATACATCACCAATGCTAACATTTTAGTTGCAAAATAAGTGGTTTGATAGTATCATATGTGTATTTTGAGAAAGGTATGATGCAAAGCATATTCTGTGGGATTATAGAAAATGAAGATATTAAGACTACTTTTAGTTGTATTTATATACCAATTTTGGCAACATGTGAAGCCATTACTGGATATGAAAATTGCAATTACAACCAAAGGCGTTATTATAATTAGTAAAGGTGCCTTCTCTGTGCCAGTGCCATCTGCCAGCCAGATCCATTGTTCTATGATTGATGTAACTATGCTTAGGCTTGTGGGAATGGGATGTCCTCAGCAAACTTAATCCAACCATCAAATAAATAAGTATATAAACACAGTATTAAAAATGTTATTATGGCAACATGGCGAGTTTATGCTGATGATTTCATTTGCCGGTCTTCGTAAGTTTTTTTTTGGTAGTATAAGGAACACTTTATTCATAACAAGAGATTACACCCGACGAAGAATACGAAGAGAACAGTACATTCAAAAATAAACTACAACTAATTATTCAAAAAGACCTAAGGTGCATATGAGTTTTCGAATGACCAAACACTTTATTTTGACACTTAAAATAGTAAAGCAAACATAAAGTTAAGACTCATATGATAATACTCAAAGCTACTATTTATACTTAACCTAAAAATCATATCCGTCTCGACCAGGACCTACCCTTCATAATCTGTAAATTGTGGATCCGCCAACCGAGATCTCGAAGTATCGGGGAGATGTGCATGGTGTAGGGAGGGATCACGTGATATGGTGGAGAGACGACTGCTAATTCTCCAATCCAACCCATTGCTGAAGGCCTCATGGGCCTTAGCGGAAATGCTTAGCAGCCCTCGCTCGAATTCCTTTCTTTCCTATCAACTCCTCCTGCTTTCTCTTCCCTCTTGGGGCCCTAAGAGAAAACCTAGAGACCCACCTAGAGGAGTGATGGTGGCCCGGGTGCCCAACCCCGATTAGACAGGATAATGGGCGTCACCAAATCCTCCTATGGACTCCTTATGTGACCGGAGGGTCGGATTGGGTAAGGCGTCCCAACATATACAGACGTCTTAGGCAAGATGATGGACCTCACTCGTGAAGTCGGGTACCGAGGAGCCGCCGGGGGCAAGAGTGCATCCCTAACCCTCGTACATGTCTCATGCAATTCATCCATTCTTTTTCGGTGAGGGCGCGGGAGAATCGGGCTCCGAGGCCGATCGGATGCCTGGCCATGGATTAGAGCCGAGGCCCGAGAGGACCTCCATCCATGATAACAGACCGGGATAGGCGAACGTAGTCGACAATTCTGCCACTCCGAGATAAGAGGAGGGACAAGACTCCAACCGCGCGGGTCCAAAGGTATGCCCGGTTCAAGAGGCATAATGGGCCTTGGATGTATCGCCGGAAACCCCAACACCACCCTTGTTTCTCTCATTTGGATGGTCGTGGTGGTTGAGATCACCGTACACAGAGAGCGAGGGAGAAGGGCGACATGGGACGACTGAAGGTGGACAGAGACGCGCGAGAGATCTAGTT
The DNA here is from genome assembly GCA_963921825.1 of Erodium maritimum. NCBI lineage: Eukaryota > Viridiplantae > Streptophyta > Magnoliopsida > Geraniales > Geraniaceae > Erodium > Erodium maritimum. The sequence continues at coordinate 133,200,507 of OY997588.1, read as the reverse complement.
CAACGGTAAACGTCTGTGTGACATCAGAGGGGTGTGTGCAGGAGAAGATGGCGGTATAGAGAGGGCTAAGGCCGAGTGCTTCTTAAGAAACCTCCTCTTGCGTTCCGGTTTCACAAAAACCGTGAACGAACATGGTGGGAGTATTAATGATGTCATTCGAACCGTCAAAAATGTAAGGGGTACGACATAACACAGGGTGGGAGAGGAAGTTAGGATTCCCACCACCCGATCCAAAGACGTTTATATACACACACTATTCTTCTTTTTATCTCGTACCCACAATTTGAATGTAAACAAAATTATCTTGATCCCAATTATCATATTCTTAAAGTTGTTTTGAAATATATTCGACTCACATACGTAATACAAACATTTGTATCCATCAAGTATGGAGTTGGATTAGATGAAGATCATCCTGACCAAACATCGTCAATCTTTGTGGGTTGTCGATTTTCTTATCCTCAAAGTCTTCTGTTTTTAATCAGATCAAAACATCAGAATTAGGAATATTTTTATATCCAGTTTGCACAGAGGGTTGATAGGAATTTACTACGGTCCCATAATTAAACAGTATTGATTTGATTGGACAACGACATTGTTAGATGCACTAATTCAGGAAGATCGACGACCATCGATGGTGCGTTTCTGCTCATTTGATTTAATTATTTAATTGTTAAGTTAGTTAATCACAGGAAGAGGAAGGAGACTTTAAGTTAGCGTCACAAGGAACAGGAAAAGACTATAAGGAAGGAAGGGTAATAACGTCATTTCGAGTCGGTTGGAATAATACTGGTTGGCATATTGTGTATGATACTGTTGGTATATTCTATGTGTGTAATTAATTATTGGATATCAAATCAAAAGTGTCCATTCTGCTCTTTCCTTATCGCATTTCTTAATCCCCATCCGAATTGATTGTGGAAACTCCACTCATAGCCTCCGATCACTGTTCCCACACTCTCTTCTTCGAAGCTAAGAGAAGCAAAGCGAAGCTGCTGTGCATTGTTCGACGAACTCGAGCTCACCGGTTTGGTCATGGCCTGAACACCCTCGCTGCCCGCTCGACCTGCGAACTGGGTCTCTCTCGATTCTCCCACCCGTTCATTTTCGATTCGGATCATGACTTGCGTTCTGGGTCGGTAGCTCATGTTCATTCTCACGAGGCTGTTATTTATATGTAATTTCTGTTTTCTCAACTTTTTTTGTTCGTTATAACATCTATAATACCGGTGTTTACGGTTGATTTTGCTTTGTTGGTGGCTTTGATCCTTCTCCTTATTACTCAATTTTGAACTTGTTGATGTGACTTTTTTTTCTTTCCTTTTTAGGTTACCTCTAGCTTTAGTTTTCTTTTTTCCCTTGTCTGATCATAAATAGATTTTGGGTTTTCTTGTGTGGACCTTTTTGATGCTTTGTTTGTTATAGGATTAGTATGTCAGTAGATCATGAACAATTTGTGGGTAAAAAGATATAATTCTTTCTTTCTTTCTTGACGTAACTGCTTACATAGAATATTTGTCATACCAGGTTGTTCCTCTATCTATCAGAAATATGCAGTCTTTTTTTTGGTATATAAACTGAAAATTCATATGGTGTTTCTGTTTCACTTTCCATCCATATAGTAAATTTTAGAAATATTTTTATTTATAGGTACAATAGTTGAATCCTAAGAGGAAAATACGTTACAATATGTATGTACATAAATCCTAACTTATGAGCATGATCCTAACTGATTTTCCTAACAGGTTTCTATCAATGTGGTTGTTGCAGGTTCTGTGGGAATTTTAAACCAGTGATTGGAGCTCTCTTGATATTGCAGAATTAAGGTTCTCATTGATATTGTTCTCTCCACGATTATGGGATGTTTCTGTTTGGTCTCTCGGATTTGTCTGATCTTCATACACAGTACTGCTGGTTGAAGGAACTCTTCAGTTTAGCTGACACGTGAAGCTTGCAGAAACTTTGTCTTTGCTGGGAGCAAGTTCATGCAGTAGAATTTTTGTTTCTGGAAACAGCTATTTTTTTAATAAGTTGGCAGCGTCTGTGAAGATTCAGCTTTCATTGGGCAATTCTCCTTTTGGCATAAGATACTTTCTGGTTGGTTGAGGAGGGGTTCATCCTTGATGGACACGCATCATTTGCATCGATCATTTTGAACCTTCAACCTCACTTGAAAAAAATATATCATCTTTTGCACGTGCTTATTTACTTAGCAGCTTTGCACCAACCCGTAGAAGTCTACTTTAGCGGTTCTGGCTTGGGGAAACTTACTTCCCCTGGTGGAAATATATTTTCTGAAGTTTCTTTCTGGAAGCTTCATTCCGTCCTTTATTGGGCAAATCTCCTTTGGCATCGAGGAGTCTTTATTGACTCCTCTTGGAAACTTTATCGTTTGAAGATCCTTTTTGGAAGCTTCATTCAGTCCATTCGTTGGGCAAATCTCCTTTGGCATTCTGGAGTCCTCGGTTGACTCCTCTTATCTTGTAGGGAAAATCTCCTTCAGAATTTGGAAGTCCTGAGTTGACTCCTTGTCCTGTAGGGCAAATCTCCTTTGGCATTTAAGAGTCCCTAGTGGACTTCTCTTATCCGGTACCGAATTTCATCTTCGTGAAACAGATCTCCCCTTTAGACTGTTGGTGTTTGTAATATCCTGTTGGAGATACCGACTCATATCATTATTGCACCCCGAGGTCAACCTGAAAAATATACAGTTCATTGCTGGATTGATCTGATCACACTTGGAGCACAAGTGTTCAGTGTACTACTACATTTGTTCAAGAAACAAGTTTTCTGGTACTCCTCTCTGCCCTTATATAATGCTTATATTTGTCTTTGTGCCACTTTTGTTAGTTTGGCATCTTCTCATAATAGTTTAAACATAAAATTTTGGAAGTATCTCTAATTATATGTTATTCGTTTAGAAATTTTGTTTTGTAGTGAATGTATTGTTCTTGTAGAACTTCTTCCAAAAACACTATTTCAGTTACAGCTCTATATAGTTGTTAACTATGGTTTCTTGCTTATTAAAAATATCTGCTCCTAAATCTTGTATGTTTGTGCATTACTGCATCTCTTAAATATTTCTCATTGATACATTTGTTTTAGGAATCTGAAATCATGGACATGATCCTTACTGACTCTGATTGGGAGAGCTATAGTGAGAGTGGTAGCGAGGATGCTAATTTTTTCTACGGCGGGCATGCTCAGAGCATTTTGTCAAGCCTCGAGGAAAGCATTGGGAAAATTGACGATTTCCTTTCACTGGAGAGGGAGTTCGTGCATGGGGATGTTGTGTGCTTGGCAACAGATCCATCTGGGCAGATGGGAAAAGTGATAAATGTTGACATGGTAGTTGACTTGGAGTCTGCTCATGGAAAAGTCATAAAGGATGTAAATTCCAAGAAACTATCAAGGATTCGCTCCATTTCAGTAGGGGACTATGTGGTTCAAGGGTCATGGCTCGGGAGGGTTGATAAGATTGTGGACTCTCTCACAATATTATTTGATGATGGGACGAAGTGTGAGGTCTCTGCTATGGATCAAGAGAAAATTGTACCTGTTTCTGCCAATTTAGTTGAAGATCCACAGTACCCTTTTTATCCAGGACAGAGAGTGAAAGTCAAGCTCTCAAATGCTCCAAATTCTCGATGGTTATGTGGTAAGTGGAAGGAACACCAACTTGAAGGAACTGTTTGTTCTGTAAAGGCAGGTTTGGTGCTTGTTGATTGGATTGCCTCTGCTTCTGTTGGTTTTCATTTGAATTCGCCTGCTCCCCAGCGTTTTCAGAATTCTGAAAAGCTAACTTTGTTGTCATGCTTTTTGCATGCAAACTGGCAACTCGGGGAGTGGTGCAAACTTGCAATTGCTGATAATCAAGGTTTCATGGAGCACACAAGCCATGATGCATCTAATAATAAGCTCATGAAAGACAGATGTTTTGAGGAAATTTTTGTTATTATGAAGAAGAAAACCAAAGTTGATGTTGTGTGGCAAGATAGGAGTTACTCCTTTGAACTAGACTCACAGTCCTTGCTCCCTATCAACATAATTAATTCTCATGAGTTTTGGCCTGGACAGTTTGTTCTGGAAAAGGGCACTTGGGATGAGCCTCATGTTTCTCACAGCCAAAGATGGGGTGTTGTGAGGGGTGTGGATGCAAAGGAAAGAACAGTGAAGGTTAAATGGAATGCTTTAGCCACAGAGCCAGCAAATGATTTTGGTGGAGACCAGATGGAGGAGACTATGAGTGCTTATGAATTGGTTGAGCACCCTGAATACTCCTACTGCTTCGGGGATACTGTTTTTAGTATCCATAGTCATTTGGTTGAACAAGCTAATAAGACTGCTCCCGAAGACAAGAATCTTCAAGATGGAAGCTTCTTGTCCTGCATTGGCAATGTTTTGGGCTTCACAGATGGCACCGTGGAGGTGAAATGGGCGAATGGTCTCATCACAAAGGTATGAGTGCTACATTTCCATCTTCGTTTATCCAATATTAGATGTTGAATTTTCTTGATTGGCTATTATACTTGGAATAGAGGGTGATTGAGAATTTGTGATAAGTCTGCATTACCTTAACCATGACTAGTTTTTGAAGAAAGCTTTGAGTTCTTGAATAAAAAATCTCACATACGGGTTGATGCCCTTAGCATATAGGCTATCCAAAATAAGATTTAACAGTATTTAAAGTTCTGTATTGGGCTTTGCAACTTTAATTTCAGTTTCTATCGAGATCTTGCGTTCTCTCTAATGAATGCTATATGAGATCTTGTGTTCTATCTAACGAACGCTACATGAGATATTGTGTTTTCTCCCACTAATGTCACTACACCTATCCCTTAACTTGATCCAAGTTCGGGACTATAACACAGGCCAACCCAAGTGGGGAGTTTTATGTATAGATAGTTCCATTGTTTTGTTACATTGGACCAGAAAACATCTATTAAAGCAATAATATATTCTGGTTTAGAGTTATTTCTAGGAAAGAGAAAATACATATATTGATGCAAGTACTTCAAATATGCATGCATCAATGAACATAAGGGAAACTAAGATTTGGAATGTTGTATCACTAAACCAGATCCATACTAAAAGTCGAAAGAGGAGAAAGGAGAGTATTTATATTATATATCTTTCTTCTGAGGTTGTATTTCTGTCTAGACCATTTTATTTATTATGTTGTAGAATATAATTCGTATTAGGTTTTTATTTTTACTTTCATTGGAATGAAATTTAATCATGGGAGTCAGGGCCGGCCCCACTCCTTGGCAGATTAGGCGGTCGCCTAAGGCCACAAGGAGGGGGAAGGCCACATAATAAATAAAAAAATCTTAATGATAGAAAGCCCATAATATGTACACGGTTTATTAAAAAGAAAACTCTTCGGTTAATAAAGCCCACACTCATCAATAAATAAAGCCCACGCATCACTGTTTGTACACATTCTGCAGACATTTTTTTCCAGTTAAGTATGTTTCCAAAACATGTTTTCAAAACCAACTTCTCTTCTTCCTAACTTAATTATAGTGGTATTTTTATCTCTTTTTAAAATCATATATATGAATAGGAGTGTAGTTTTAGATTTTATTCATCACCATTTTCAATTTTTTTACTTAATTTTATTATTGTAGTATTTTTCTCTCTTCCAAATCATATATATAAATATACGTATAGTTTTAGATTTTATTCAATCACCACTTCCCATCTTTCTTTTCCAAATGCTCTATTATTTTATTATCAATTTCTTCTCAATATCTATTTTTTTTCTAAAAAAATCAATTTTTATCACTATTTGATATTTCAATCTTAGTTGCAGAGAACAAAAACAGACACGAAGATGTAATAAAAGATTAATAATATTAATTGTTGATTAATTTTTAATTTTTTTACTAATTAGTTTATAATTTATAACATTCTACAATGAAAGTTTAGATCTTAGCCTGAATCTATTAGTGGTTTAGTTTGAAACTTTTTAATAACTATGTTAAGCAAGATCTTGAACAAGCTTCGTAAATTTTCTTATATCAAGTTCTATCTTTTCATTTGTGCTAATTTTATTCTGTAATGTCAAATAGAAAACATGAATATGATTTTATTTTTTTATTATAAAATTGAAGCTTTAATAAATTCATAAAAGGGGGCTTTAGATACATTTATAACAAAAAAATAAATTTGAAAATTATTTGAGATCAACAAAGGTTGAATGGTATGGCCTTTTGTCTATTGAAAGAATTTTTTTTCAAGAAATTTATCTTGAATCTTTTATTAAAGATTTTGCATCGATGAAAGCAAGTAGAATAAAATAAAATTTAAAATATTTTTATGTGTTTTAATTATAACAATGATGAAAAAAATCTACACAAGAAAACAATATTCATCATGCTTGGATAAGAAGAAAAAGGGGAGATCGTTGTGGATAAAAGACTGTTGAAAGTATTTTTAATCGTATATGAGATATAAAATTTGTTATTAGATATATTTAGACGAGTTGTAGGAGTGAATTTTTTTTATATCCCTTCCATATAAATATATAATTATTAATTATATTAATAAAATATCAAAATATTTCTTCTATTTTATTGTTAAAAGGCCCATTTTAAAATTTCCGCCTAAGGCCACTAAATATATAGAGACGGGCCTGATGGGAGTGAGAATATTCATCTTCCTTGTGTCTATTTATATGCAGTATCGTCTTCAAGTTAAAGATATTCAACCATTTGTGAATGAGAATCTCAATCTCTTTTTATTTGGAAGGATTAATAATAGTGAGAATGAGATTGGAAATGAAAATAATAATGCATTGGTCCTAATTAACTCTAAGAAGAAATCATTCCACTATTCATAAAAAAGTAATACAAATGCTACTTTTAGCAAAAAAGGAGGAAGCATACTTTTAACTTTTTGGATCCCAAGAAAATAATCCTAGACAGTATTTCATGGTGGGTTTTTAAAATTAACTGCTGAACTCTTGTACAGGTGTCTCCTCATGAAATATCCCGGCTTGATAAACATGAAGGTTTGACTTCAAGTGCTATGCTTTATGAAGGAAGTGTAGAGGAATTAAATCAAGAGATGATTGACCATGATAAACCACCCTGTGGCGAGTATGGAAAGGTGGATCTCTCTCTCTTTCTCTCTCTGAAGTGATCATCCAGACATTTGGGAATACTGTTTTCTATGGAATTGTATCACTATTTACTCTAATAGTGGTGTAAGCAAGTTCTTTTACGCACTCATGTAATTTACTAGAAAAAGAAATCAAGACTAGAACAGAAAGAAAACATGAAACATCTTATATACCCTAATCCTTAATGGAATTCCAAATTGGCATACCCTGCTTTCTATCTATTATATGTCACAACAAAATAACATTACCTTATTGGACAGGGTTACAATTGCACCGCTGAAGATCTCAGAAAGTACACATTGGAGTCTAGCGCCTATTTCTTCCCTCAATCCGCCATTGGGTTTTTCACAAGCATTGCTGCGAGCCTGTTTGGATCCCTTGGTTCCACGTCATCTACCCACAGTTTTCAAGATGAAAATAACTCTGGGAGTCTATGTGAGAAAGAGGTAATAGAAGCTTGTGATCTCTGCACAGATGCACAACCATTGGTAGAATATGATTCATATACTCCATCTTCTTCAACCAACAAGATTTCAGAAAGGTTTGGGAACTTTGATATGGTCAATGACTGCTCGGAGCACCACTTTCTTGATGGTGCTGGAAGAGGTTTGGTGTCCTCCCAGGTATGATAAGAAACTGTGTCTCTGTATGCCATACCGCTTGATGGGTCCAAACAATCTTGGGAATCTATTTATATTTTATTTTTCTTTGTTGTAGGTGCAAAGAAGTTGGTTGAAGAAAGTTCAGCAAGAATGGAGCCTTTTAGAGAAAAATTTACCTGGTTTGTACTTCACTATTCACCATATCAATCATTTCTTTTCTATAATGAAATGCCATTGAATCAAACAAATGATATTATGGAATGGTTTGAGTTACCAGTACCTATAAAAATAGGCATGAAATGGGTAGAAATTAAGTATTTCATGGTGCTATGACTGAGAAGATCTTTGGTCTTTTCAACAGAAACAATCTTCGTCCGTATCTATGAAGACAGAATGGATCTCCTCCGTGCAGCCATTGTTGGGGCTCCTGGAACTCCATATCATGATGGGCTATTTTTCTTTGATATATTTCTTCCTCCAGAGTACCCAGCTCAGCCACCCGTAAGTTATATAAAAGGCTTTAGATTTTTCAAATATTCTCAAGCATATTGTATAATTTACTAGCACAAATCACAAGGTTAAATTATATGTAAGGAAAACTTATGGATTTCTCGGACTTTAACCTTTGTGCAGTTGGTGCACTATCATTCTGGTGGTCTGAAAGTCAACCCGAACTTGTATGAATCTGGAAAGGTCTGTCTGAGCCTTCTTAATACATGGTCGGGCACTGGCACTGAAGTTTGGAATCCAGGGACTTCCACCATTCTTCAAGTTCTTCTCTCCCTCCAGGCCCTTGTACTTAATGAGAAGCCCTATTTCAATGAGGCTGGATACGATAAACAGGTGGGTAGAGCTGAGGGAGAGAAAAACTCATTGAGCTACAATGAAAATGCATTCCTTGGCAATTGCAGATCCATGTTGTATCTACTCAGGAAGCCACCAAAGGTACATTGACATTTCTATTAACTAATTGACTTCAAGGTGACAGTGAAATTGACATCCCAAGATTAATTGGTTTGTGCAGCACTTTGAGGCACTTGTGGAGGAGCACTTCAAAGAGAAAGCTGAGCAGATTCTAGTAGCTTGCAAGGCATACGTGGAAGGAGCTCCAGTGGGTTCTGCTTGTGAGGACAAGCGAGAAGAGCAAAGTGGAAGCTCCACCGGTTTCAAGATCATGCTTGGCAAGATCTTCCCTAAGCTCATGGAGGCTTTCTCTGATAAGGGAGTTCGTTGCAGCACCCAATTTACTAATCCTTGAACATGATGTGTCAACGAGGTTGGTAAGTATTGGTTTGTAAGATATGGTCTGTGAAATAATGTAAAATAAAAATGTGTTTGGAGAAAAGTGAAACATTGTGTCACAAAAATATATAATGCCAAGTCAAGAAGACTGGTGGGTGTGGTTGCAGTGTCATATGTAATAACTAGAAAAAAGACTACGGGCTGTATGATATGTGTAATAAGTGGTGAACTTGGATTTGTGATGTATTAATCCCTTTGAGTGATATGAATGTACTGATTGCAGGCACATTTACTTTACTTTAATTCACTCCCTTTGCAAAATCTGAACAGTCATGTGTCCCTCCTTTTTTTATATATAAAAAAAGCGATAGTTGACTCTCCAACAGTTTGACTTTGTAAAAAAAAATATTGTTAACGGGTCATGTACGAGAAAGTAGAAAAATATATGTTTTTCCTACACGAGGAGAAATTTATTGAGAACCACTTTTAACATAGGAACCGCGAAAACCAATCTTAGCCACACTCCTCTATGATCCAACACTCATCAAAATGCCACATCATCACCCCATTCCAAGCCAAATTCACGCAACTTTCAACCATTCTCACACAAGCAAGGGTATAATCGTAATAGCATGGTGTCATGTGGACAATTGTCCATTTTTTTTCCACCAATTCACTAATTTAATATTTCCCGATTCGTTTGAACTCCGATTAACTTCAATCTTGCGCCAAAATTTTTCTTTTTTCAAGGGCTTTAAATCAAGATCAGTCATGAATATATTTTGAAGCACGAAAATAAAAATTTATATCAAGGTGATAAAAATAATGTTGAGCGTTGATAAATCTTCACTAATAAATGTTTTATATCGGAGTACCAAACTAGTGCTAAATGTTGATAAAAAAAACATGTAACGAGGTGATAAGAAACAAATAATGAGGTGATAAAAACCATTTTCAATTTTGATAATAAGTGTGATACACTAGAGTTTAACGTTGATAAAAAAAACTTGTGATGAGGTGATAAAAAACACGTAATTCAATGATAAATCTAGTGTTTAGTGTTGATAAAACTGGTGTTCATAAAAAGCACGTGATGAGATGATAAAAATCATGATCAGTTTTGGAGAATGGGGTGATAAAACCAGTGTAAAGTGTTGATAAAAACAGAGTAAAGTGTTGATAAACCCAGAGCAAAGTGTTGATAAAAATTACCCATATATAATTCCTTTAAAAACTAGCCCCAAAATAAAAAAAAATTCGTGCTTCAAAAAAACATGTGATGGGGGTGATAAAACACACGTAATTTAATGATAAACTTAGTGTTTAGTGTTGATAAAACTAGTGTTCATAAAAAGCACGCGATGAAGTGATAAAATTATGATCAGTTTTGGAAAATGAGGTGATAAAACCAGTGTAAAGTGTTGATAAAACTAGTGTAATAGTGTTGACAAATCCAGAGCAAAGTGTTGATAAAAATTACCCAGATTTTTTTTAAAAAAAAATCAACCCCGAATTTTTTTTTTTTCGTGCTTCAAAATATATTCATGACTGATCTTGATTGAAATCCCTTAAAAAAACAAAACTAATGGCGCAAGTTTGAAGCCAATCGGAGTTCAAACGAAGCGGGAAAAATTAAATTAGTGAATTGGTTAAAAAAAATAATATGATAGTTTTACTAAAAAACTCTTACCACTTACTAAAAAGTGCTGTTTTTTTGCAGTCAACAAGTCAACTACTCAATTGCATCTCATCCATCCATTTCCAAAATGGATGACTTAGATTGGTTCTCGCGGTTCCTACGTTAAAACATGGTTCTCACCAGATTTCTCCTCTTTCCTACACATACTAATACACATTTTATTTTCTTCTAAGGCACTCCATCTTTTTTCACTCTTAAATCCTCCAATTAACCATGTCTAGAAACTCATGTGGTTCCGTTCGATTAAACACCCATTGTTATTATCTTCCCTCCGATACAATACCGCTCTCTCTAAACCCTAGTGCAAGAGTGATGTTTTGCGATTCTCGGAACGGCGACAATAGCTTCTCGAGCTCCTTCCGATCAACAGACGAGCAAGGGAGATAACAACTTGGTGCCGACGGCTTCAGATCGCTCGGCCTCGCTCTCCCCCTTGGCGTCTGAATATGCACAACCGATACCACTGACCATGGTGGACGAGATTGTGGCGTACAACCCACTGTTTTTCTCAGTGTGCCAGGGAGACGGGGTGCGTCCGAAACCATGGGGGGCGAGTGGGCGAAATTTGCTGACTCACCTCATGGTGTACCGTCGAGGCCTCTTGTGCAGGGCTCCGGCGACGGGCCCTCGGTCTCGAGCAGGGTGGGGCGCTTTTATGGGTGCGAGGTCGACGAGTTCGCCGACGGAAGAATCACAACACAAATCACGGGAGGTGGAGAAAGGAACGCCAGAGGTTCACGAAGGGGGGACCTGGGAGAGGCAGTCGGGGACAGAGTCTACTTCTAGGGTTTCGGTTGAGCCAAGGGACCGTTTGGGCCTGAGGAATGAACCAGAGAAGAACGAGGCCCATTCTCGTGTGGGCCGGGGTCTAAAAGAAGTTGATGGAAGAGTGGGCGTAAGATCGATTCAATGCGATGGGCCCCTAAGATAGGGAGGGATATGGACCGGGGGCCCTAATCGGATGACGGGTTTGGCCCAGGAGACAACTGGGCCCCATGGGTTTGGTCAGGGTCAGGTCAATGCCTCCGGGTCTGGGCCGGGCCGGATCAGGACTTCTGAACTGGGTCGGGTCAGGGAGAGGGGGCATCTAGGCTCCTCTTCTAGATCAGGTCTCACTTTTTGGACCGACCTCGAATATCCGACACCACGGAAGGGGCATCATTTGTAATGGCGGGGGCACTATGCACCCTCACCTCGCGGGATGAGTCCGAAGGGGTCCAGGGTGGTCAGTTGGTTACACCACCCCTCCGGACGTAAGGTGACATCGATTCTACCGAGTACCGGCGAGGCATTCACCAATCAGATCGGGAATCAGCAATTTAACATTTGTAAAGGCCCTCATTATCATCAGAGGGGGGACGACGTCTACTGGTTCTTCGGGAGGATGCAAAGTCCAACTGAGCCATTTCAGTTCCTGGTTACATGGTTGCCTGGGCCGTTAATTTAGGGCTTCAGTAGTATGCTGGGGCACATTGATGGCCAATTGAAAATCTCAACAATGGGTTTGCTCGGCCCTTGCCAACCAGTTTGGAGCAGCTGTATCGGTGTTCGTAAGACGCTACCACAGTATCACCCTCCAGACAACTTCTAAATCTACTAGAGCAACTATATTTTATGGTCTATTGCTTGTTTCAATTCCAATGTTTAGGTGTTTGCCGTTCGTAAGCACTTTTCATTTATAATATTTCCTTGTAGCTCTCAGAAAAAAAATTATCCTCCCTCCGATTACGATGATTTCAAAGTGTTGCTGGATGAATCATGCGCCGATGGAGCAACCCAAGTGCCTAATTCCCAGACATACCTCATCACATCCCACCTTTGTGAGTCCTACTCACAATTACCGCCATGCAATCATCCACACAAGGTAATAGAAGTAAACTGTAATGGACCCCGGGAAGAAAATTTGAGGTTAGTCTCTTGTTAGGCCGATCCCAAATACTGTTAAATTAGCTGCTAGAATTGTAGAAAAAGGTCCTCACATGTCATCCGATTTCAGTGTAGCTTTCGATTCTAATATTTACTTATTGTTAACTATAATCAACACTCAACATAAGAATCGAAGCTCAAGTTGGTCGAGAATCGAACCCAGGCAAAACCTGCAAGCTTTCTGACTTGAGTATTTGTTGTTGTTTATTATTATAGGGTAAACTTCATCTCACTACCCTAAAAATACTTGGGTTTCATCTCACTACCCTAACCAAACTTTGTTGTACCTCACTACCCTAACGAAACTTTTAGTTGCATTTTCATACCCGCCGTCAACTTGACATCCATTTTTGGATAGAAAATTGTAAAAAGTCCTAAATACCCCTCATTAACACTCAAATTTTCAAAAGCATGTCATTGGTTTTCAATTTTTTAATTTATTTATTTTATATAAATCAGCTTTTTATTTTTAAAAAATCAGATTTTATTTTTTAAAAATAGTTTTTATTTTAAAAATTAATATTTTAATTAAAAAATCAAATTTTATTTTTTAAAATTTATTTTTTATTTGAAAAATCAGATTTTATTTTTAAAAATGATTTTTTAAAAAAATTAGCATTTATTTTTAAAAACCACATTTTATTTTTAAAATTAGTTTTTATTTTTTAAAATCATTTTTTATTCAAAAAAATCATATTTTATTTTCAAAAAATCATTTTTTAAAACAGTTTTTATTTTTAAAACTTCAGAAATTACCTTAAAAATTAGATTTATTTTGAAAATTTCAGATTTTATTTTTAAAAAATCACATTTTATTTTTAAAAAATATTTTTTTTTATAAAATCAGTTTTTATTTAAAAAAATCAGTTTTATCATCAAAAATTCAGTTTGAAATTAAAAAAATTCAGTTTTTTCATCTCTGCAACTCAACTTTCAGTTTTTAATTTTGGGAGTGCTAAGTGCGTGTGACTTGATGAGAAGAAAGCAAAAATTAATTTTGTTACTTCTCATTTATTAAATTTAAAATTTTGTTCATCAATAGATACAAAACAACACCATTTTCCCCCCAAACATTTTGCATCTACATAATCCGAACCCAGAAATAACAAAAAACAATTCATGAACACCCTGAACCATGAACAACCTTTGCATCATGCCTTTACCGATCTCGTGGCTCCATGTTCATTAATTTTCATACAAAAAAATAACCATACAAACACAAAATCAAGCAACTATACAATCAAAAGCAGAACAACTTGCAGCAACCATCCTCCATTTGTATTGAACATTCATGAATTAATCCACAGTATATTTCAGAGAACAACCCAACCCTCACCACTACAACTCAAAAATCGACAAGTGAAACCTCAAAAATCGAAACAACCCAGACAACAAAAAAAACTCAATCCTTTTATTACAATCCCCCAACTTTTTCAGACCATTGCAACTCAACCCTCACCACTATAACTCAAAAAACACAAACCCTAACCCCAAAAAATTGAAAAGAAGAGAGAAGTATAAGAAGAGAGGAGACAAAATTTGAGTTCTACTGATTACAAATCAGTCTGGTTCTGTTCCTCTCTTCCCAGCCTCTGTTTCGATTTGATATCGCCGGAGTTTAAGTTGCCGGAGATAGGGCCATAGATCTAGAACCGGGACTTAAGGCCGAGAACAGAGCAGGTCGGGTCGAGGCCCGTGATGAGCACTGCGAACGGCGACGGATACTTTTCTGTATTGGCAAGGTTCTAAAAATCGCTAGGCGCTAGTCGGGCGTCTAAGACCTTCGAGGATTAATCGGGGACTAGTCGGAGATTAATCGGGGATTAATCGGATTTTTATTTTTTAATAGATATATTATTATATAGAATATGTTATTATTATGTTTTTGTTCATTTATAAGCAAGGATGGTTCGTTTCTATGATTGAACCATATAAAATTAGAATGTTATTTTATTTTGAAGAAACAATATCAATTAGATTTTACCATTTTGGTATCACATTGATTACTGTGTCTCCTTGCTACAGGATGCAAAGATGAACCTTTGTGAAAAGATTATTTGTAACTGTAAGCTATATAGTCACTGGAGTAAACAAAGGGAGGAGGGTTTGGTTTGGTGTTTTTATTTCTTCTCCTCTTTTTTTTTATATTTTCTCATTTCTTTTTTTTTATAGCCATACAAACAGAATTGGGTTACAAGTGTGAATTATATGAAAAGGAGGAGTGGATTCAATAACGGTGGGATTTGTTTCCACCAAAAACATGAACCATACTTAATCAATAGAATAGAAAGAAGAGGTAGATATACCATGAAGAGAGAACGAATGAGGACATAAAGTTCTTTCAAGGTGAAGATGGGGGAGATCTGAAGTCAGTGGTTTCAAGTTCTTCACTTCATGGTCACTTGTCTCTCAATTGCCGAATGAAAAAAATGAATTTGGAAGAAAGTCCCACATCGAGTAAAAAAAGGATACAATTCCTTCTGTTATGGGCTTTCATAATTTGGGCCTTATAAGTTAAAGTTTTAGTTAAAATGGAGCGTATGCTCTGTTTAGTTTAAAGTTTAATTGGCGCAACCCAGGCGCCGACCCATAATTAATCTTCAACCCGTGACTGATCGTCCGATTTGTCCGACTAAATTCGTAAAGTCGGGCCAACCGACTTGGGCCGCCCGACTACACCAAGTCGGGTCGGCAAACACGGAAATAGCGCCTAGGCTGGCGCCTAGGCGACGCCTGGACGCGATTTTTAGAACATTGGGTATTGGAGCAGGGAGGCGGAGGATGAGGTCGGTGATGATGAGGAGGTCTGGTGGCTAAGAGTAAGGTGAGGGAGAGGCGAGTGTACTATGTGGTAGAGAGTGTTAGATGACTATTTAGGGTTTAAATGTGACAGAGGGTAGTTTTGGTATTTTTACAAAAATTAGGGTCATGTGCAGTGCACATGACCTTTTCCATCCAAAAATAGACAGAAAATTAACGGTAGATACTAAATCGACATTTAAAGTTTCGCTAGGGTAATGAGGTGTAAGTTTACCCATTATTATATGGTCAGAGCATTTCATATCGAATAAATTATTTATGTTAACTTGCTCATTCACGTACTGAAAAATGTGAAATTCTGTATGGTTTTTAATGGCACATTAATACGCTGTAATAAAAAATCAATAAACCTAGATAACTTGATTGTATCGAATATATTTGAAATATCAGGAAGTGAACACATCACTGATCACCTCTCTAACTATATCGAAGACAAAGTTCATGATAATGACACATTTATTGTAGCTGATGTGAGTTTATCATACTTGAACACCATTAGATACAAAATTAAATTTAAAAAGAAGAGGAAAAACATATCCGAGGAGTGTTCAACTTGAACCTTCGAGTCCGAGGAGTGTTCAACTTGAACATTCAAGTCCTATGTTGTCAGAACTTGTACCAATCTACTACTACCATTGATTGAGGCAAAGTATTCCAGTATTTGGTTTCGAATTTAAGACAAGCACATATTAGAACTAAAAGATGATGATGAGTAGGAGATTTATATATAAGAGAAATGAATACTAATAGATTGATCAACACAAATGGAGTCAGAAATCATGTAAAAGCATAATTTACATGAAATCCTGTGAACTAGTACATCTTATACTGAGTAACAGCAGTAGTAGTCATAGTAAAAGGAGAAATTTTGATTATAGACAAGGCATGGAAGGGAGTCAAATTAGCCTCACAAAAGCCTTGCCATGCTTCCAGCTTCTGCTCTTCATTTTTGGTGAAAGCTTCATATATGGAACCCACAATGCTTCGTGCAGCTTCCCTCGCTTCAGGAAGCCTATCATTCAGCAAATCCGCACCCATTTGCACCAACGGAACCAACCCAAATTCTTTCATAACTTCAAGCTCCTGTGCAGTGGTGGTATCAGTTATATGAACAACAATTTAAGACGAGGAACGCAAGAATTGAGCATAAAGATCTGAAATTTACCATTTTGGAGAGACAATTGGAGGTGGAAAGAGCAGCTTTGGCTCTGACTTTGGGATTGGCATGTTTCACATATGCCTTGAGCTTGGGGAAGAGAAGGGAACAATCGATTGAGCCCACCATTGCTTGTAACGCCTTCTCCGCCTCTTCGCACACGAAACGTTTGTCTTGGGAAGCTTTGAGCAGCAGCTGGAGGAGTAGAGGGTCAAAGGCAGCACTGTATTCGTTGATCAACTGATCCCCATAGGTGTTGAAGACATCAGAGGAAGCCATGATTGAGGTCTTGCAAAGAGCACTTCTCGGGTTCTTCATGGCCTTTACTAACACTACCATCACTTTCTCCCTAAACCCAGCAACGACCACACAATTCAATCATCACTTCACCAAAATTAAAGCTCAAACCAGGTAATATTTGGAGATTTTCTTACAGGCTTGGCTGAAACAGTGTGGAGTGGTGCAGTGCTAGCCTCCTGGCGTCGTTCAATGACTCGCACAACTTGATCCAGTCCTTTGATTCCAGCCCTTCTATCACACCCTGAGTTTTTATTCAGGAATTGAAACAAAATTAATCAACTTATCTGGGTTTTGGATTGGACCCATCAATCATTCAACTTCAAGCAAGTTCCCAATGGGTCATTTAATAAAGAAGATGAAAACTTACTTGGATCCTGAGTTCAGGATCTGAGATGGGTTCAAGCTTTTCGGAGGCGATGTAGTCAATGGTGGCTTCAGAGGGAGGCTGTGACTGCAATGGCATCTGGTTTTCGTCATTGAGCTTGGAAGATGGCTTGTCGATTGAAACAGCAACTTTTGCTTGCTTTTTGGGCCGTTCAGGAGTTGTTGATGGGAGTTCATTGTCGATAATTCTCAGAGCCATCGTGTGTTGTTGCAGTTTACACAAGTTTTGGCTGAAAATGTTGATTTAAAGGAGTATGTTCTGATTCTCTTTCGATAAAGTAATAGGAAAAGGCTTCACTTTTGTGATTTTGAATTTCGAAATTTCAAATAAATAGACCGTTGCCGTTATACATACAACGGTCATATTTTCGGAAGGATTGCATGTGGAAAGACACATGGCAAAAGCAATTACACATTCAATATACTCGAAATTTATTTTTAAATTAAAATATTTAATCAAATAAAGGATACTCATCGCTTTGATTTATTTAAAAAGAGAAATATGATAAAATAGGCGTAATAAGAGCATAAATTTTTTTCTATATTAATATAATTTAAAATTGGAAAACAGTGTCTTTCATACTTTTCAAGACAAAAATAACTTTGTTGACATCTCAACATAATTCATATTTTTACACTCTATTTCTTGTCTTGTTCATATATTTTTTCAAAATAAATTCGTGTTTAATTAATTCAATAAAATATATTTTTTAAATAAATATTAAGATTTTATATATACAAAGCTTTTTACTCAATTTTATTAATTAGTAAAATCAGATTTTATTTTATATTTTTTTAAAATAAAAAGTTATGTTGATAAACATTAATAATAAAATTAAATTTTAATTTTAATTTAATAATCAATAAAATTTAATTATATATATATACAAATTATTCAAATATATTTTCCAAATAAGTATTTAAATTCAAATATTCTTCACATATCTTTTAAAAATAAATTTGTATTCAAATCTAATTTTAAAATAAATATTCACATTATATAAATAAATATTCATTTATATCATAAAATAAAACTATTTAATTTTATTAATTATTAAATTTTTGATTGTATTTAAAATATATTTTATTCCATTTTATTAATTATGAAAATCATAATTTTTTTTTAAATCATATTATTTTAATAAATTATTGTATAAAAGTAATTTAATATTTCAAAAATAATTTATTATGAAACTCAGATTTTAATGTATTTTTATTTAAAAATAGTAATGAAAATAATCTTATTTTTTAAAAATAATTTAAAATCTGATTTGAATAGTTAATAAAAATGAATAATTATTTTTATACAATAATTTATTAAAATAATTTTTATTTAAATATATATATATATATTAAATTATATTAATTATTAAATTTATATTTTTATTTATTTTTTTATAAATTTTTTATCAATATAACCTGATTTTTTGAATAAAAAATAAAAAAAAAATATATGATTTTATAATTTATAAACTTGAATAAAAAATTTATATGTGAAATATTAATATTTATTTCGACAATATATTTTATTAAATTAATTAAACTTAAAATTTATTTTCAAAAGATATGTGTACAAAATGAGAAATATATTGTAAAAATAAAAATTTTGGTTAAATGAGAAGAAGATTATTTTTGTCTTGAAAAGTATTAAAGGCATAGTTTTCCAATTTTGGATTATGCTATAGAAAAAAAGTTCATGCTATTATTGAGCATATTTTATCAAATTTCCCTTTAAAAAATCGTATCATTTTTTCTACATTTTTTTAAAAAAAACGGGTAACCGGGGAAGTGCATTACTGCAAAAAAGAAATCATACAAGGTAGAGCGTAACCGTCCAGGGTTCTAGATATTTGTCTGGGCCGACCGTAGCAAGCCCAGCGCTCATGGACCCATAAAGATAGCATACTTGATATCGTAGACAATAACTGAGGACATCCCTTTACCGACGTCTCAAAACATCGATAAATAAAGAAAATAATCCAAACCAAAACAGAAAGCAAAATGTTCCAACGACAAACATAATAATGTAAAGACGAGCAGAAATATTGAGTTGTTGGTGCAGGCTGCCCGAGACCTCCCAGCACTGGCTGTCCTTGGGGTCCTTCTCCTTCCCCGCCTGTATGCCCAAGACATCTGCAGGACCATCTGGGCAGAGAGGACTCCCAACATAATGGACGTTAGCCAGGTTGTCAGGCTTTGTAAAACCCGACGGCCCTCCACATGCTTTTAAGGGTCCTCCCTGCAGAATATTGACCACCCTTTCGGGGGCAGTCTTAGCTAGGTTGTCAGACTTCGAATGGAAGTCTGCAATGGATACTCTGTCCCCCGGTGAGACCTCCCTGGATCTACCAATGGGGTTCAGTGAGAGCCCTTTCAAGAGGTCATCAACTTCCGACGGTTCTGTGTGACGTGGTTGATGCCACACCGTCTTCAGCAGACGCTCCACGCAGTGGCGGATCTAGCTTTTACATCGAGGGGGGCACCAATTTTTTTTTAATAATAATTACCTCTTTTAGCGAATGACACCGATTTTTTTATAGTAAGAATAATATAAAATAAAAAAAATATCGGTATATCGTATAAAAAATAATAATTGATATTGTATTACAAAACACGAAGAAAAAAGTTTTATATTTTGAAAAAATGGTAAAAACATTTTTTGTCAATACGATAAAAAAATATATTTCTCGACGTGTACAATATTCATTGGCCCCTTATTCGATTTTCTCTTCTTATCAAAATTTGTGGAGTTCGATTTTTGGTTGAAATAACTATAGTAATTTTGTAGATAACTACATTTAAATTGATAATAGTTTCAATCCTTAAACAATAACTAACCTAAAAAATCAAATTAATAATAGTCTTTAATTTTAAAACAATTGTTTAAATTAAAATTTTGCACAAATTAAGAAACCTGGATAATAAAAAATAAAAAACAATTACAAAAATAAAAATAAAAACGTAATATAATAAAAACAATAAGTTAGAAATATAAGTTAATATAATTAAGAAAATAATAAAAAGATATTATTAAAAAAATGGAAAGAAATAAGATATTTAAATATTATATATTTTTTTTGAATATGAGGGGGGGCACTTATGCTGAAGGAAATAAAATTATAAGGAAAAAAAAACAAACATATAAGGTAATAATGTGTTTTTAGAAAATTGAGGGGGGCACGTGCCCCCCCGAGCCCTCTATAGATCTGTTTATGGCTCCACGTCCAATTGACACGGTACTTGTATAAAGTTGTCATAGCGGACCTCGTCCCGCCCTATCCCTGGTAATTAGGGCGTACACCCCAACAGGCGATGTGTCAGCCTCCCGCACTGACGACAAAAGTCTGGCAGCTTCTCGTATTGCAGTTCAATCAGCGAGGAGGTAATGTTATCAGGAAAGGGAAGACGAAGGCGTCTCCACAACGACTGGTTCACTTCCATGCGGACCCTCATCCACAAAAAAATGATCCTCACGCCGAACAAAAGGTAAGGGGCGATATTACCTGAGTGCCCATGGAGGAGGCAATTAGGTTGCGTACCCTCGATGTCCGGGCACCCCCCCGGGACGTTCAGAGCTCGGACCCCGATCTCGATATGACTGAAGTCGATATCATTGGCTTGCATGTAGGGCCGGAGGGGTTCCAGTAGCAGTGGGAAGCCTTTGAAAATCCACGGCCCCCGATGGCGAATATCCTCCATAGTCGCCTCAGATGCGAAATGGAAGCCCGTGACCTCCGGCGACATGTATTCGATCTGGATGCCATCCACCTTCCACTTTTGCAGCATCAAGGTGCAGACCGCATTCTGATTGTGGGTCTTCCCCTCAGCGACCCGTGCCGCCAGCGAGTGCAAGTATGTACCATTTTTAGCCGCCGGAATTGCCTCAAGCGGGACCACCATCTCTTCATCTTTGTCCTCCCAATCTGGCACCGGGGAGATGCGTTCAGGTGGCGTCCCACCCTACCGAACGCCAGGTCTGACGGAAGGCGTTGTTCGGCCCACCGAGGTTGAGGCATGCACGCTCCGGGGATGGTACTTAGGGTAGGATACCGGCGGCGGAGTGCGTTGATGGTGCAACAGGTCGGAATGAGCACCGCCGACTTCAACATATGATCGGCGCGATGGCGCCGACGACTGAGGCTGGTAAAGGACGAGAGCACCCGCCTCGGCCAAGCCCGACTTGTCCTTTAACGGCAAGGACTCGCTGCCGGCAAGGCCCTGGTGCTCTGCCGACAAAGGGATGGATCTATCGACGGGCGGTAGGGAGAAGGCGACGTCGGGGAGGAATCCCGATGGGGATGGTTGTGCAGCGTCGGGGCAGCTCGGTTGGACGGGATCCATACTGATGGTGTAGACGGGCCAAAACGAACTGAGAAGGGTTGCGAGAGGAGAGAGGCTAGCAACGGCGGCCGGCGAGGTGAAGTCGTGACCAGCGTCGACGGTGTATTGCAGAAATGACGGCGGGAGAGGAGGCCCGGCGATGCAGGACAGCTGAGCGAGACAGAAGAAAAAACCCTAGAAAGGATATGTTGCACCCGAGAGATGGTTTTCAGAACGCTCTGTTTTATTTTTTTGTACGTAATACGAGTTTGTTGTTTTTTTTCTACTTCTTAAAACACCGTTTATATCAAACTTTTCTATTATTTGGATTCTATGCATGATACATGAATGCAGCACAAATGAATTTATTCTCAACTTTTAAAACCAACTTTAAACATGTAGTCTTTTATGTTTGTGTAATCTAAACGTAGGACTAAAAGAAAAACAAATTCAGTAACCTAACTTTGTAGATAAAAATCAAGAACATTTTGAGAAGAACAAAAATGAACCGTTGGTTCAAGTCATTTAAATTTAATAAAAAAAACATATTTGGTAAGATAGAGAGTTGGAGTTTTTTTAGCACACCGACCAAACTTTTTGTTGGTATGAAAATAAAAGGGCCGTAAAGATCGTACAAAAATGAAAATGAACTCACAAGATGAGATACAGTTTCAGTTACGGCCGAAACACTAATACTATACTAAGCTAAGGACTAAAAGAAAAAAAAAATCAATAACCTAACTTTGTAGATAAAAATCAAGAACATTTTGAGAAGAACAAAAATGAACCGTTGGTTCAAGTCATTTAAATTTAATAAAAAAACATATTTGGTAAGGTAGAGAGTTGGAGTTTTTTAGCACACCGACCAAACTTTTTATTGGTATGAAAATAAAAGGACCGTAAAGATCGTACAAAAGTGAAAATGAACTCACAAGGTGAGATACAGTTTCGGTTACGGTCGGAACACTAATACTATACCTAAATACCCTGTTAGACTCAGGGATATGTTAAGGGGTAGTTCCCTATTCCAATTGTATCGACCGTTGTGAATTCATGGGATTTTCTTCGTCTCGACTTGACCAATATTAGTATGTCGTACCAGTCAATCAAGGAGTATGTTAGGGAAATGAGGCTAGGAATCAGAAGGTAACTGATTCACAGAGGTCGGAGTATGACTCCTCATAAATACCATGAGGTGCCCTGTGTGACTCATGGCGACCCGCGAGGTAGCTCACCGTGCCTTGCTACTACCCCCATCGGGGCCATCTTCCTCGATGGTGTCCGTGGAATCTAGACTGCCTTGGGTGGGGGTATCAGATCCTTCCGTCCCTAGAGAGGAAAAGTACTAGCGGGGCTCCTCTAGTCGGTAGGTAGGGGATGGAATCATCCGCCCCGAGAGGGGAGGGATACCAACGTGGCTCCTCTCTTCATACCCTTGGTGTATTCGCGGGGATAGGCTCATTCCGGTGATCCCCATACCTCTGGGTGTCTTGAGGGTGGGCGCCTTCATCACCCGTATGATCCATACAAGGGCGGGTATCCACCACAACTCAGATCCGCAACATCATGTTTGTCACCCGTGGTGAGCGACGGGGCCTTGTCTGTTTGGTCCTACAATGATCGGTTCAAAAAAGACCCGTCATGTTGATGGATCTACCTTCATTGAGAAGGTTCTCTTGATCGGGACCAATAATCTGGGGCGGATATGCTCACGGTTTGGGTTCCTCCTCTCAAGATTCGTCAGGGCCCATGGTTTTCTAACTACGCCTAGGGAAGGAACCGGTACCAGAGGGTCTGCGATAGGGGTGGGGTGGGATTTAGGTCAGCGGTCGTGCTCTAATAAGACCCCGAGTCCTCGTGTTCACAGCAACATCGTGTGAGATCCAATAAAGGATGGGACCGTCTTTTTCCTCCGCACCGCCTCTCCGCCACGATGGCAAGAGCGGGGATTCCAACATGGATTATTGGTCCTCAGGGTGGAAGTACGACATCTCATGTGGGATCAGTTGGCGGTAAGTAGTAAGGGTAGTTAGTTCCTCTGGTGGCATGATCTAGAGCCCCATCTGGTTGGTCGGGTCGTGGAAGGTTGGCGGAGAGGCAGGCGAGATGCAACAGTAATTGTCGGTGAGCGCAGTGATCATGAGTCCATGGTGATCCAGAAATACAGGTTGAAATGATGGCAGTTGAAGAAAGGGGAGGCATAAATGACTTGAGGGAAAGAATGAGATTTTGAAAAGAAACTCGAGACGCTCCGAAATTTTATATAGAGTTGGAGATTAGTTCTTAGTGTTACTTAAAAAATATATTTAAGAAGAAAAGTGACAATGTTTTTATTTTAGAAATATTAGTTTTACACAAAAATTACTCCTTATTAACCTGCTTATGGCATGAACTCATTATTCTCATTTATGAAGAGAAATTTTATATTATATGATTAAAATTTTGAGAAATTTAATATTCTAAGCTTCGATATAAGAAATGTATTTTATATGTTAGTATAATTTAAAATTTAAAATTCATGGTTTTAAAATACCGAACGACAAAAATACTCTAAGTTATAAATGATCCATTTATGTTACATTACTTATATGTTGTAATGTAACATAAATGGATCATTTATGTTGTGAAAATAAGAAAAATATGTTGTAAATGGAATAACAATATTAGAAACCGTAAGAGATCATGGAGAGAATGGAGTAGATTATTGTATTGATCTTTCATCATCCTTTTACAATAGACTTTAAATATAAGCTCGTAACATATATATGAGAGGTCATCTTTAATGACATATTAATTTATACACATTAATCTATACACAAAGAAGGAAAATGGAAAAGTCAAGGATGTTGCAACATAAGTCTAGAAGCCCCCATGAGTAAAGAGGTCAGCCAACATACATACTCATAGCACAAAAAACTTTATTATTTATTAGCCCTCATTATTATATTTATACGCCGTCAACCCTTCGAAGAAAAATATTTTTTAAAATATGATTAAAACTTTAAAATCATGTCATATTCATGAAATTATATGTGTGATTTGATAGGGCGTTTAAAATAAAGCTTTTAGGGTTATCTCAATTCTCACCTTGCGCCGTCCTTCTTATTCTCATTCTCATGTGTCTGTCATACCCTCATCGCTCTCCTCTCCGATCCCTTGTTGCTGCTACCAACTACCAATCCTATAGTGGCTCGTGTTTCCTTCCCACCGTTAGTATCGCCTCCCTACCCTACTACGAAGTACATCAAACCTGTGCGGGAGGAGAAAACATAAAGTAGTCCCCAAGGTTATGTCCCCATCGCCAGTCATGCCGCCATCAGCGCCATAGTGTCCACTATCGCCTCTGCCCCATTCGCCGTCTCCGCTGCTACCTCCGCCTCCGCCACCTTCACCGCCAAAGCCCACGAAAAATACATCCCAACCCTCTCCATTCCCCTCTTGTTCACTTATGGTGATGATATCGGTCGTCCTTCCTAGGCGTCGTTCGGAAGCACCTACTAAGGAACCCCCTTGGCTCGTGTCGGTACCATAAAGAGCGCGAACATCTGTCGTCCTCGCGCTGGATCTCCACGACCCTCATCTAGGGTATCCACCGTCCGAAGGATTGCCACCGCCAACCAAGGCGCTACCTCCTCCACATGCGACATAGGCGAAGGAAACTTTCGGCGAAGACGGAGTACCCACCATGACCTTGGAGGCTCACAATCTGTCCTACCCCCGCCACGATCTAAAGAAGGCCTTATTGCCATAGACCCCTATTTGGCTGATTAATCCAAGGTATTTATGCCCCGCTAGGGTGGATGCGAGGTCTATCAAGCAGTCTCGTTGGTCTCCATAAGGCCATTGGGGTACCATAGGGTGTCCTAGAGGAGTCACACCCTGGCCCATCGGGAACAAACACTACCTATTCACTAGACTCCTCATTTCCCTCGTATACTCCTTGAACAACAATCAAGACAACACAATCATATCCAAGTTGAGACAAGGAGAGTTTTTTTGGAATTCTTGCACCGAACACCGTTAGAATAGGGAACCACCCCCTAAAATTTCCCTTGGTAATACTGGGTCTTCAGTTATATGACTAGTGTTCTAGTCGTCACCGGAACTTTATCTCGTCCTTTTCAATTATTTCTACTATCGTATGATCGCTACGATTTTTCCACTTTTAAATCAATAAAGTGTCATACTATTTGCTAAAAATATGTTATTTTACACGTGTCATAATTCCTGAATATATAATAATTGTGTTCCGAAAAAATGAATATGTTATAAATATTTTCACATTACAAGATCTTCTTATATTGAGAAGAATTTTTTTAAGGAATTATTGTGTCGTATATTATATATAAACATGAAGATATACATACAAACATTCCTCATGCCTAAGTTGAAACGACAAAACACATTGCATAACGACAAGTGTATATAAATCTGCACTAAATACAATTATTTGCCAGATTGAATCGAACTCAAGACCTCTTATATACAGACTTGAGCCTTAACCACTAGGATGTACCATTGGGGACAATATTAGAAAGAAAATTAGTTTAAATAACATACAATGATTGTATTGTATGAAATAAAATATAGTTTCAAAATTAGTATATTGTGAAAACAAATTTTCTCCACAATAATATTTACTCGTTATATAAATATTTCAATGAATATATTTTAAATCGCAGTATTATAAGATACAATCCAAAATAACCAAAAAAAAATTCCTTATAGCAGTAATATGATATACAATGTAAATTTGATATGAGTTTTTATAGATATACTTCTTATAGAATTGGTTTCATGACAAGGTTCAAAAATTCTAATAATATCTTAACGGTATATTTGGTTCGGGTGTTTTGATGGTGAACCAATATAATAAAGTGGACTAATAAATAAATAAGAGATTTAATACATATGATCAAGTAATTTAGTACAAGAGATTAAGTTATTGTGTTTTTGTCTTGAACAACCACGATTTGAATCCTCCGAACTGCAATTTATTATTTTAGGGTTTACCCTAAATGTAATAAGGATATTTTTGTCCTAAAATACTTTAAAATCGTATATTTTGAAAATTTAAACTATACAATCATATAAAAAAAAACCATATACCTCTCAAACATAGAATATCATTTTTTATAAGAAAATATTTTATAGAACGAACCTAGCCTTTAAAATAAAGGCTAAGGATAAGGAGGAAATTCCTCTCAAAAGTACAAGTAATAAAACAAAGACAAGCATACTGGAAGTAACAAGACAAGTAAAGATACATAAGGATAAAAGTTCTCATCCACAAACCCTCAAAGAACAAGAAAAACAAAAGTAGAAAATAAACCTATAACTATAGAAGTCCCACCAAATTCAGAAGCCAAAAAAGATACACAAGAACAAGCATCAAACCATCCAGGATTTGCACATGGAGAACAAAGACCAAGATATTTTACACAATATAGCAGTCGATGATTAACTTCTTCCAATGCATAATGACAGAAAGGGAAAAAATGTAACCATGTACTAACAAGGAAGAACTTCGTTGGATGACTTAATTATAAGTTAACCAAGCAAAACACATATATTTTGGAGATAATAGAGGTGACCACATCAACCAAGCCCAATCTGGTTTAGGAATCAACAACCAAGAGTTCATAAATCTTTTTTTACTGAGAATCTATTATCCTCACATTTTCAAGAGAGATAATCCTCAACCTCAGACACTAGGACAACTTGTTTGATAAGTAATGCCAAACTTCTAAACTCACCACATTTCCAACCCCTTAATGTTCTTCTGAAGTCCAACAACCAAACCCCGCTACTTCAAAATGTTGTAACCTGTTCTCCTTTGACAGAGTTGAGATGGAAAGACTTTTGAAACCTAAAATTTATGGGTGTATCACATATCCAAATGTCTCCCAAATGCTCACTCTAGTTTCATTACCCAACTTCCATCTTAGGTCTCTAAACCTAAACAGATTGGAAAATCTCACTTCACTCATCAAAGAGGTGATGTGAACCATGAAACTCTAACCATTAGTAAGTGATCTTAGAAAGGTCCCAATCAGATTCATACCAACCATACTTAGAGCAAATTAATTTTTTTCCACAATGATCTCTTCTCCAAGTCAAATCTTCGTCACCACTTAGCCAAAGAAAAATTGTTCATAATATGCAGATTCTTAATTCCCAGGCCTCCCACCACCACTTAACCAAAAGAGATTTGTTCATAATATGCATATTCTTCATTCCCAAAACTCCCAAACTCTTTGGTCTACACACCAAATCAAAATTTACCTACATTCCTTGAAACATAGCCCTTATAAAGGAATCACATTTTCTATATCTTTAATTATTCAATCATACCCATAAGAGCACTGAGTAGATACATGTAGGGTAGAAGTGGGGAATTGATAGTAGATTAGATAAAAGTAATATCTCCACAAAAGACAGCTTTTTAGATTGTTGAAGGCCCATATTCTTCTTAAAATTTAGAATGATTGGATACCAAGATTTTGATCTTTATGGGTTAACCCCAAGTTGAAAACCCAAGTAGCTGAAGGGCAAGGTACAAGCAAGACATCCCAGGATTTCAGATATTTGTGCATCGGACATGGAGGAAGGGTTAAGGATCGCAAATTTAGATTTTTGAAAATTTACATTTAAAGTAGAAGTCAATTGTTTATTGAACTCAAGTGTTTTTTTCACAAAGATGATGGTATCTTTAAGGTTGTGCATGGCCGGTTAACCGGCTCGACCCATACATATGTGGACCCAACCACATGCTTACGAATCAGATTAATTTAATCCAAAATCCACCCATCAGATCTCTATTCTGGATGAGACCCGATTAGTCGGATTGCGGGTGGATCGGATTGAAACCCGGGTAATCAAAAATATAATCTTTCACTCGTTTTTCAATTTTTTTTGTTTCTTCTGGTTTGTGACGATCACAAAACCTATTAAACGACATAAATAAGAGTTCTTTTATAAAGAAAAAAAAACATAAGCAATTCCAAAGACCATAGGGTTTGAGAACCCAAATCCAAGACAAAATCAGAACATATCTCCTACATGCAGACAAAGTACTAACCAGTGGTTGCTGACCACCGTTGGTTCATCCTCGACAGTGAAAACACGTCTCAACCTTCCACGTTGTATGGCATCTTCCTCGTATGCTTCTACCTCACCATCAAGGGTGCCAAGGACATCGTCAACAAACCGTTGACTTTTGAGGTCTCTATCAGCCAAGCCACCATGTACTTTATCTACGTATCTAAAAGGAGAAGGATTGGATCAAGTCTATGAGGGTGTGAATCGGTGATAATGGTGGAGATGTGAAGTCTCGACCATGAAAGGTGCGGATGTAAAGGGTGGAGGAGAAAAAAATGCATATTTGGTTTGGGTTGTTATGGTAAATGAGAGAGGAGAAGTAAAGGTACAATTTTTCTAGGGTTTTACTTTCTATGTTTTGAGTGTTGAGTGATAAAGGAGAGAGTAAAATAGTTATAGATAAGGTTGATGGTAAAGAGGGTCGAATAGATATGTTGGAGATATAAGGTTTGGCTAGTGTTAGTTAAACTACGTGGAGTGATCTTCGTCATTGGTTTCATAATATCATAAGATATGAATGGTAGAGATAAAAGGATTCTATCATACACCGGGTGGATCGGCTTATTCGTGGATAATACCGATCCAATCCAATATCAGATCGATAAAGAATGGATATGGTTAATTTTGATGTGTATCTGAACCATGACCCTATGAGTGAGTCATAATAAGATCACAGTCGAGTAAAATAATATGTGCATCTAGATCCCCAGATCATTTGCACAGCCCTAGGTACCATCAGCAAATTGAAGGTGAGTGATATGAGGCCCCTTATCTTTCATCTTGGCACCCTCTAAAAAAACCTTTGGTCACTTCCATTTCCATGATTCGGTGAAGCCCTTCAACCATCAGAGCAAATAACAAAGAGAAAAGGGAACATCCTCGCCTCAACCCTATTTCAATCTAAAAATTAAAATCAATTGATGTGGGTTCATTAATCAATATATAATTCTAAACTTGGAAACAAGAGAGTAATCATTGTCTCCACTTAACACCAAATCCCATTTTGAGAATTAATTTCGTCAAGAAACTCCGTCAACATAATCGTAGGATTTTTCAAACTCAACTTTAAAAATTATAACATTTTCCCTAGAGGATTTAATGTGATGCAATAGTTATGCAGCTATTAAAATATTATCCAATATCTGTCTACCACCAATAAAACCATATTAAACATCATTATGTACGTGATCCATAAAAGGTTTTAGACTAGTATCAAGTAATTTCGACAACAACTTATAAGGGCCTCACACAAGATTGATAGGCCTGAAAATCATTAAACTGGTGAGGGTTATCCACTTTAGGGAGCAGTGTCATGATGGAAGGACAGAAAACTTTAACCAAGAGGCCAAAATTGTGAAAATGTTCCATGAAACCCATAATATCATTATTAAAAAAAACTAGCATTGTTGAAAAAACTTTATAGAAAAACCATCAAGAACAATAGATTTATCATCATTATAATCAGTCAATGCCGCAGAATTTTTTCTTCAGAGAAGGGATCCTCAAAGAGGAAGGTTGAGATAAAGTGATGATATTGAAAGGTATGTCAAATAGGTCAATCACAATTGTGGGGGATTTTGTGAACCTGCCTACAAAATGAGAGAAAGCTAGAGATTTTATCTCAACTAGATCTAGATAAATTGTGCCAAGCTCTGAAATTTGTATGATTCCTTTCCTTGAGTCTTTTTAATTGGCCACAATGCGGTAGTATTTAGAGCATCTATAATCCTCAACGACCATGTAGTCCTATTCTTTTGATTCTAGACCTTGGCCTGAAGTTTTTTTTTCCTAAAATAATAATCCCTAGTAGAACTCTCTCCCAACATTCAACAGGAAAATGAGACGACTATGGAGATATAGCTCCGAAAGTACAAAGCCTCTAGTGTATCCACACCGAGCAACCTTTGATGCTTTCAACCAATTGAGACGACTATGAAGATGAAGAAGATTCTTCAATTTTGTGTTTGGGAGAGAAGAGAAAAAGGAGACCACAAGAGAATAAGATGAATAATAATTTTTAAACCCAATTTTCTCTTGATATACTATTAAGTATATTGGGTCCAAGCCTCAATTGGGCTTTAAACCCGATTGGGCCTAGGACAAAACCCAACAATTAGTTGATATAAAACAAACTAGTATATATTTATTTGTTTGAACTATTTAGATGTACACAATAAGTTGATAACTACATTTTTTGTTTTCAATTAAGAATCAACATAGACACTTAAATGCTACTAGTTTTGTTTTTTGAAAGGGCGAACGAGGAATTGCATTACACGTGCACGTGAAACCTTACAAGTAGGGTTGAAAAGTGTTAAGAACATAATAAGTCCGAGTCTCTCGTAGGACACCGACGCTCATGAACCCATAGAAATAGTCTAGTTTGCATCCTAAAAAATGAAAATTATCTTTATTCTACCCTTTGCTGGAAATTGAAAGTAATGAAAGTAAATGAACTAAACTGCAACAAAGTACTCGAAATAAACAAACTAGAGCGAAATAAACAGCCAAAGAACGCCTCATGATCGATCTTGTTTTCCATATCAGCCTAGGATTCTTCGCACGAAAAGACTTGATCAGCATGTCGGCTTGAAACGTCGGGGTAACCCGACAAGAAGTGTCGTAGATGGGTACACTGTCTTACTGTTCCACCCCCCGGATCTCAAACCCATCTTAGCCATCTGGTTTTTGCCACGTAGAAGACGACGACGAACGAGAGACATAAGGTTCGTACCTTCCCTGTACCACCCTAAGCGCCCATTAAGCATTGGGCGTTCATGTGGTGGTGAACATGACTGGTACTGTAACATCAATTGGAGGAGAAGCACGGCAGGGAGCGATGGTGGTGGTCGGTATGGCCATAGCAACAAAAACAAAAGAGAAAAAGGAGTGTTGATGACTGATGTTCAAGGACGAAACCCTAATCTCTCTCGGAGAGAAATTTTTTAGACTAAAGCTTGTTATATGCTACTAAGTACCATTTATTACAAACAAATTACTTGAAAAACAATCTCTAATACAATTAAGGGATAATTCCATTTTAGTACCCTAAAACTTTCGGATTTCGTTTTTAGTACCCTAAATGTTTTTTGTGCCACTTCAGTACCCTAAATCTTTTTTTATTCCAGTTTAGTACCCGCCGTTAACTTTCCATCCATTTTTGGATGGAAAATCACCACATGCCAGGCACATGACTATGTCTTTAAAAAAAATTCCCAAACTGCCCTTGAATACTTTAAAACCCTAATTGTATATGTTGTTTCATTTCAGATCCAAGCCTCCTTCTCTCTACTGTTTCTCTCACCCCCACTCTCTCACGCCCTCATTTCAGATCCAACCAAAACACACGGCGAAGAAGCCATGGCTGGGGAGGTCGATGGCACACACGGTGGTACCGGGCTTGGCGAAGACGACGAGGGTTTTCTTCGAGATGGCGTCTACGGTGGTGAGGAGAGGTTCAGAGTGGTTGTCGGGTTACCTCTCGTCTCCGGCGAAGGTTATCTCCAGATCGACCTAACCTTCTGCAATTCACAAGTGAAGCTAATTTCGATTTAGAGATTGTGGTCAGTTTTGGGAAATTTTTGTAGGATTTTGATTTTCTAACGATTTTCTATGGGTTTGATTGTACTGTGGATGTGAAAATTTGGAGTTAGAAGTTAGTATTTGTGCATGTGAAGAATTGTTCCTTTGTGTTTGATTCTTAGAAATCAATCTCAAGTGTTTGATTTTTAGGAGCTTCAGATCCCTTTCTGATTTTTTTTTGTTTTTTGAAATTTCACTGCTCCTTTGTTGTGTGTTGAAATTAATTCCTAATTTTTTAACTTTTAATGTGTATCAGTGGAATTTTTTGTTTGACATTCTGGTATAGAGATAGGAGATAAATGGATTTAAGATAATGAATTTGGGTTGTTTGCTGTAATTTTGGACAAATGATTTGGCTTGATTGGTGCAAAATGGTTATGGGTAGTAAATTGGAAAAATATATTGAATTTTTAAAAAATGAAAATGATTTTTTATAAATAAAAATATTTTTTTAAATCAAAACTGAATTTTAAAAAAATTAAAACGATTTTTTAAAATAAATAAAACTGTTTTTTAAATAAAATTTGATTTTTTGAAAATAAAAAATTAATTTTTAAACAAATAAAATCTGTTTTTTTATATATATTCTAAAATTATATATATTAAAATAAAATATAATTTTATATGAATATTTGAAAAAATCTATGTATTAAATGAATAAGAAAGAATTAAATAAATAATTTCTGAAAATAATAAAAAAAGATTTAATAAATGGTATTTTGGACAATGGCAAATTTTTGGAAATTTGATGTAACATGAGGGGTATTTTGGACATTTTATGTTCATTGGATGGAAAGTTAACAGTGTTGGATGGAAAATCAGACGTTGGGTACTAAAGTGGAATAAATGAAGATTTAGGGTACTCAGTTGGCACAAAAAAACATTTAGGGTACTAAAAACGAAATCCGAAAGTTTTAGGGTACTAAAATGGAATTATCCCTACAATTAATTAAGTTTAGGTTTAAAATTTTAGATAAAAAATAAAATAATTTATTAATAGTATATAACATATTTTCAAAGTCAATAGTACAGGGTGGGACGGGACGAGAACTGCTTACCCCGTCTCGTCACAATCCCTATTGACCGCCCCGTATCTCGCCCCACCAAAAAGATCCCCACCCGAATCAAATGGGGGTGTTGGGTCCCGTCTGAGTCGAGACGTTTTGCCATCCCGTACTTGTTCCATGCCTCCAAGCCGATCCATGTCCTAACAGAAAGAGTTTCATTATGCTAGTATTTGTGGCTCAGTCTAAAGCACATGGCTGGTGTTCTAGTGTATATTGTTGACTACCCAATGCCGTAACTCAATATTTCTTGGTACCTTGGCTCAATCATAAAAGATTAGGACAAATAAGAAAAGATCTCTATTGACATACAAATGATCAAAGGTAGTGGCACAAGCATTTGATGCGCATCAGCATTAAAAGATTCTTTCATCAAAATCCAAAGGGCACAATGCCCGATTCCAGCATATCGCACAAAAACAGTCGGTCCTACACTCCAAGACCATGATGAAAAAGGGCAAATTCAGAGAGCATAGTGGCTTCTTCACACATTATTAACCAGTGTCTTACCAATTCAATTTCTTTCCTTCATAAATCGCCAAAATCATTTATTAAAACATGTATGGTGGGTTAAATCGGATGATCAAATCGTATATTGATTGTACAAAATTATGGTTTGAATGCCTTATAATAAATTGTACTCTACAGTGGTACAAACCGGATAGGAGCCCGTATTATAAGTGAATGTTAAATGTATGCTGAATTGATATTTTTCTGATTTAATTAAATATTTTATTAGAACATTAAACGTTATATAAAATTAAAATAAAATTGAAAAAATAATTAATAATAAAATAAATTACTTATAAATAATTTTAACACACATAAAAATGAACTTCAAATTTTCATTTATTCCATTTTAATACAAACCCAACAAAATACAAGTTGAAGCATACAATCTATGTCCGCCTTATGGCCATTGTCGAAGATGTTTCAATTCTTGTTCAAGGTCTTTCAGTCGTGCCCACAATCGGGACATCATCATATTGTGTAGGGTCACCTGGTCGTCGTAGTTGGAGATGTCCTTATCCTGCAAGGCCTCGTATTGGACGAAGAGTTGTTGCCATTGTTGATTTAGGTCATGATATTGGCGGCCCCTTTCTAGTTTTATTCGTGCCGCCTTGGCTTTTGCTCGTTCAATGTCCATCAAGGCAGTCACTTGGTCGCTGAGGGTCTTCCCCTTCCTCTTTGAAGACTTCTTGCCCAACGATCTTTCAGGTGGGGGTCTTCGAGATGGACCTCCCTCGGTCGTATGAGAAGGGTCTCTCTCTTGAGAACCACCCTCAGTCTTATGAGAAGGGGGTATTTCTTGAGAACCGCATTCCGTCGGTTCGGAAACTCAATGTCTGACCGTTTCCCAACGGTCGAAATTTGTTTTTCTTTAGAAGGCCACGTGTCACGTGGTAATTGGAGGAGGCGGCGACCTGGGTTGAACGTCCCACGATCCGTGTTTCTAGGGCGCAATTCGTGAGCCGCGGACCGAACCGTATTTTTGCGGTTCGCGGGTCGTACCTCGTCTCGCGAACCACAAAAACGCAGTTCGGTTCGCGGGTCGTACCTCGTCTCGCGAACCACAAAAACGCAGTTCGGTTCGCGGGTCGCAACTCGGGTTGTGTTACTGTACGTGCTCTTAGAACATGTACAATGAAGAGCAGACGTTGATTGGACTGAATTGTGATGCGAGTCTTTTCAATTAAGTCGTGTTCCACAGTGTAAGACTCGTGTATGAGAATCATGATTTGCAAGGATGTTGAGTGGATGTTGACTAGATAATTAATTGATATTTTTTAATTTAATAAATTATGATTTAAAACAATAAATACTAAATAAAATTGAGAAAATTAATTCATAAAATAATAAATTAACTAAAATGTAAAATTAATTAACTAAAAAAATAAATTAACTAAGATATAACTAAACTTGAAATTTTATTACTCCCCAAATAATACATAACTAAAATTGAGTGACAAAACAATTGGTGCATAAATGGATTATCTCGCTCGTCGTCTGAGTGGTAAGTCGTTTCAAACCGATCTCATATGTGCTCAACAAGGTCATCTTGGAGTTGTCGGTGGGTCAGATCAGTTGTGACACTGAGTCGAGCGTTCAAGCATTGTCGGTAGGACAAGGTCCCTCCTTGATGCCATCGTTCAGGTGGTGTCCAATTTGGTATTTCAAGAGGGGCGTCGTAATACAAGTCGTCATCTCCTACTTCGTACTGGTCGCGTTAATCCTTTACAATCATGTTGTGTAGAATGATATAAGTGTGCATCATACCAACCAAAATCGTCCTCTTCTAAACACAACCGGGCTTGGAAATTATGCGTCACCGTGCTTGGAGGACTCTAAAAGCCCGTTCAATATATTTCTGAGCACTTTCTTGGACTTTAGCAACTAATTTGTGTTTGCGAGTATGGGGATGGCGAATCAACTTCACAATTCGACTTCATGATGGATAAATACCGTCAACCAAATAATAAGGTCGTTCGTAGCGATGTCCGTTGATCTCGTACTCCATGGATAAGTCACGACCTTGAAAAGTGTCATTGAATAAGTGGTCGGCGTTGATGTCATTGTTTGAGTCAGCCATCCCGAAAAACGAATGTCAAATCCATAAGTCACAGAACGCTACAACTTCCAGCATAACGGTTGGATCCCCGTGGTGGTCACCCCGACCGTAGGCTCCTTCCAATGCGACTGCGCAATTCTTCCACTCCTGATGCATGCAGTCAAAAATCCTAATCATATCGGGGAACCCTCGGTTGTACCCTGATTCGAGTAATCGGGTCATGTCCTCCGCTGTTGGTTTATACTCATATTCATCCATGAAAACCTCAATAATAACCTTATGGTACTTGACCCAATACGTAGGGATTCGTCCAATGAATCGGTCGAGCACCCATACGCTAGCATTCGTATCGCGGCGGTGCATTTTTGGTGCATCGATAATCTCATGTGTCCTGCACAATCCGGCTTTTGAACGAAGAAATAGTCATGCTCCGCTACTTTTTTCGTCACCCGTTGAAAGAGGGCCGAGACATATGAAATCGACGCCTAAACATATCAGACCCATAGGTTAGGTGCTCGACAAAATAATCCTACATCAGTCGGTTGTGGGATTCGACACTACCTCTGTCAATCTACCGTCAGGAAGGTTCACCACGTTCGAGCATTTGCCTTCATGCGTTGATCTTTGGCATTGCTCTCTCTATCATTCTGTCAGTCCTTCGCCGGATTCGTTGCTCCATTGCACGAAGTCTGGGTTCCAACTCCTCCCTCGTTTGAGATTCGTCGTCAGACATTTTGGATCGTAATATCTGTGAAAATTTTGAGATTTTGAGAGAAAAAGCATAGAGAAATATTGGTGGTTTGATGAATGAGATAAGGGGATTTATAGGTGGGGATTTTTCTTGTTGTATTTAATTTATTTTAAAAAATAGCCGTTTTAGACCGTTAGGGCAAGGGTCCAAATTGTTTTCCCTCACATGGCCACGTGTCAGCGCTTGATTGACGCAACACGAACTACGATTTACGAACCAACTACTCACAATTACAAATCACTATTAGACGTGTGAATCGTGATTCGATACCTGATTCGCACGTTGGTTCGCTCTTAAACATTATGAATCTCAATCCTTGTCTTTTAAGGCAAACAAAATATAAGTATTGTTGTAAGCTTTCTAATCCATTTTTTATCAGCAAGTTTTTTATATAAAAGAACCTTGTTTTCAAAGTGAAAACAGGGCCCCAAGGGCGAACCCTCAACTACAATTACAAACCAGAGCATGCCACGAAAGCACCTCAAACCAGAAACATCTAACCCAAACAGTAGGTAAACACATGTCTACATACCCAAAATTACTCACAATAAGCACACAAGGAGCAAATACAAACTCCAAACAAACAATCCCACGCAGGGGGTGACACACGGGACTCTTACCCAAGGGAATAAAACGACCAAGAAGCAAACAAAAATCCCAACAAGGGGATTGAAACTACAACATGTCTCAATACCTAGATTTGTCTAACGTTAAGCACATACCAAACAAGTAAACCTAAAAAACTAACAGCGAAACACCTCAAGCCCCGAGTCACCGAAATTCCCACTGCAACAATCGGACACTATCTTCCAGAAATGAAGTTCAACTGGAACCACCACCGGTCCGCAACCCAGAATAGAGAAGAAGGAAGCCCCAAAGTCCGGCGAGCCACAAACGAAGACTACATGACCAAGTGCCAACAGAAGCCGCAAAGATCTCAACCCCATCACTCCGAAACTCCCCCCACACCCAGCAAAGAACCAAAAAGGAATGCGCCTCCAACCGACAACAGCAACCGTTGTAGTAGTAACCCGCCCTCATTCAAATACCCACAACTTACACAGAAACGGAAACAACCAAATCTCATCGAATCTCTTACTCGAAGAGTAAGCAGAGAGTCGACACGCTGGCGGTCAACACTGCAAAAACAGCAGAGATTAGTCGCCATAACTCAAAATCAAAAGAAAAGCAAATCTCGACTACAATACAAAGTAAATTACTACAATACAAAAGACAAATCTTTGTACCTCTTTCACCCGCCAAAGTATATATTTCTTTCGGTTTCCAAATTGATTATTTATTAATATAATATTTATGTGTTTCTCCATAATTGAATGTGTAGAATTAGTCAAACTGAAAAAGAAAAATCGGAGTACTCCTTCGGTAAATTCATGTTGGAAAGCGCTCCGATCTGGAGGTGGGTCAATGTTGTTGGGATCCAATTTACCTCTCTCTGTACTTGTTTTTTAATTATGTATAGAGGGATTATTTTGTACGTTAGCCCGAGCAGAAGCATAAGGCTCCTTACATAGGGTTTCGGTGGCTAAAGGTGTTCCGATAATTTTACACTTTCTTTTAGCAGACTATTGTTATATCTTCTACGGGGCTAATCAAGAAGAGCCGAAAAGCTCCAACATATACTTACGAATTTTGTGACTATGTCAGGATCGGTTATCAACAAGACAAACTCATCCATCTTCTTAAGTACGAATACCCCTTCTACTAGTCATGCAATGTGCTGTGGGACCTTGGGAATACAGGAAATTTCCCAATCCTCTCTTTATCTAGGGGTACCAAACATGATGTGACGGAAAAAGGGACAGAGCCACCAATTCATATGCAACTGTTTGGTTGCAAAGATAGGTACCTAGGATGATTAGATGCTCTCAGCCGGTGGCAAATATCTCATGGTGTGATCGGTCTTGCAGGCACTCCTTATTTATGCCATGAGTGTGTTCCTCCTACCACAAGGCTCCATCAACCAGATACACATTGCCTTAGCCCGTTATTGGTGGGTGGGTACCCCTCGCGCCATTAAGCCAATCATATGACTGGACTAAGCCAAGTTGTGCAGACCGAAGGAAGAAGGGGGATGGCTTTTAGGGACATGAGGGATATGACATAGCTATATTGGCAAAAAAATGGGCTGAAAGTTTCTCACCGAACCGGAGAGTCTGGTTGCACGAGTTTCTAAGGCCCGATATTATCCAAAAAACGGCTTCTTAACTACAGACCAGGGTTGTAACCCGAGCCATATTTGGACGGGACTGAGGGCCACTCAGTCTCTACTATGTCAAGGCCTCCGAAAAACTATTGGAGATGAAAAGCATACTATGGTGGAAGGTACCCCATGGCTTCTAGGGGACATTCCCATCATACCACTCCATACGCTCCAAG
The DNA here is from genome assembly GCA_963921825.1 of Erodium maritimum. Taxonomy (NCBI): domain Eukaryota; kingdom Viridiplantae; phylum Streptophyta; class Magnoliopsida; order Geraniales; family Geraniaceae; genus Erodium; species Erodium maritimum. The sequence continues at coordinate 133,161,468 of OY997588.1, read as the reverse complement.
CTTCGAATATGAAAGTGGCTGATCTTGTACTGCCTCAAGGGGAGGGTTGGGACGAACCCAAACTCCATCTCAACTTCTCCCCGAAAATTGTGAGCGAAATTTTATAGGTGCCGCCTTCGATCCCTAACTATGCTGGAAAATGGTTTTGGGCACACAATGTGAAAGGTATATATACCTGTAAGGAGGGGTACCGAGCTCTTTCGCGGGTCTATGAAAGATGGCATCTCTCGGTTAGGGCCACGGTTTGGACGGGTCTGTGAGACTTAGACATTCAACCCCGAGTAAAAATATTTCTTTGGAGGGCCCTCTGTCACGCCCCAAATCCGCTATTGACCGGACCCGAGACGTGACTTAGTGAAATTTAATAAAACGGTTCAAAAATATTAATTATCTGAAAATATGATTAACATAAATCAACAGAAGTTCGAAACCTTGAGTTATACGCTCAAACAAAAACATAAGTCCAAAACATAACGTACGTCTCTACGAAACATAAACTAAAGGTAAATCCCGGACCCTCGCTAGCCCCATGCTCCACGATGTCCTCTACTCCGAATCAAAGCTAATGCCTGTAGAAATTGAAGTTGATTAACAACGTTTACTAGAAAGTTATTCCACAAATTGAAGTTGATTAACAAGGTTGATACAACGACACGACACTTAAGGCAATTAAAGACAAAACCTCTTTTTAACCCGACACTCATAAATCCAGTCATACCAACGTTAACTCAACACCAACCACTACACCAAGGCACACACCGCAGGTGAAAAACCAAGTAAAACACCCAGTGCGTTTCCAAACTAACTTTTAACTACTAAAAGGAGGAGGCGACAACGAGAACATGTAACCCAAATTAAACAACCTTCACTTTACTCGACCACAAACGATTCCGAAAATCCTCGTTCAGAACTCCTTCACGACCGACCCACGAGCGACCACAAAGACGACGCTTTAACTTACACGGAAATCACACACATGAATTCATCATCAAACAATCAAATCAAGTCATTAGCAGTCACGCACAACTCATAATAGGGAAAACACTCATAGCCACAACACAGCAACACTCATTCCAATTCAAGGTGATCTCAACACAATCAATACACACACTTGCACGGTCTCTAGAGCAACCCGCTCGGCTCGGCGTAGCAACACGCAACTTTCCCCTAACACACATTCGGGAGAGGCGGTCGACCTCATCGCGGAACACATCTCTTCCCGTAACACATCGCGGAACACAACGTTTTACCAACACAAGGAAGGCAGGGAAATCGCCTCTTCGCGCAACACATCGCGGACACAACGTTTTACCGACACACGGAAGGCAGGGATCGCCTCTTCGCGCAACACATCGCGGACACAGCGTTTTACCGACACACGAAAGGCAGGGAAATCGCCTCTTCGCGCAACACATCGCGGACACAACGTTTTACCGACACACGGAAGGCAGGGAAATCGCCTCTTCGCGCAACACATCGCGGACACAACGTTTTACCGACACACGGAAGACATGGAAATCGCCTCTTCCCGCAACACATCGCAGAAACAGCGTTTTACCGACACACGGAAGGCAGGGAAATCGCCTCTTCCCGCAACACATCGCAGACACAACGTTTTACCGACACACAGAAGGCAGGGAAATCGCCTCTTCGCGCAACACATCGCGGACACAGCGTTTTACCGACTCACGGTCGGAAGGTAGGGAAATCACCTTTCTCGGGTAACCACAGTACCACAGTCACAATCACAACCCCACTCACAAGTAACCACAGTACCACAACCACAATCACGATCACACTCACACATGGCACACTTGCCCAAAACATAGCAACACATGCTTCACCGAATATCACACATCATGCTTCTCAATTTACCAAACATAACAACACATGCTTCACTCAATATCACATATCATGCTTCTCAATTTACCAAACATAGCAACGCATGCTTCACCCAATATCACACACTTACCATCACTTACCGTCACCACACTCAACGTGGTAAACCCCACCGGCTTAACCGGTATCTAGTCCCCAACATCCCCATATCAACGGATCATATAAAACCGGAAATAACCACTCAATCACTGATATGCATTACCAAGTTCAACTTTACTCGTTTTCATGTTCGTTATTTATTAACCGTTCAAGCAACACAGAGCACGCAATCCAACACAGTCAGCAACCAAACCTACAGGCACGACATGGCCCGATTCTACCGGCACGGCAATTCCCAAGACAGTAATCGTAAAGTTCGTAGTTTATACATCTACACTAGTTATTCACATCCTACATGCATACTAGTTCGTTATCCGGTTATCACGTTTCCCTATATGCGTTCTAGTACATCCGTAATAAAGCGGGTTTCGAGGTAATCCCTACCTCAAGAAGAACCACAACTGTGTCTCCTAGCTGTTGACGTCCTGACCAACTCCGGTCTTCTCCGTGCTCGGGGTAAAGGCCTGGTTTTAACACAAAGGGACGGTCATTAGTCCCGGTCCAAGTTGTAACAGTCCTCTAATTAACATTTTAGTCCAAACGGTTGCCCAAAGTCCGTTAAAAAGTCCGGTAGTCCTTGAATTGTCCACTAAGTCTTTTGTATTTATCTGATTTTAACCAAAACGTAATTAAATTAATTATTTTTGAACTACCCGACCGGTCGACCCGAGTCCGACCCGAACCCGGCCCGAATTTGGAACCCGAATCCTAAACCGGCCCGGATCCGAGTCCAGACCCGAACCGACCCGAGACCGACCCAGACCCGAGTCCGGACCCGAACCTAGATCCAGTCCAGGCTGAGGCCCGAACCAGGCCCAAGGCCCAAACCAAGTCCAGGTCTGAGGCCCAACTAAATCCAGGCCCGAGCCCTAGCGCTTGGTCTCGTCCTGTCTGAGCTGGGAACGACGATGGACGGGGATAGGGTTCCGGCGAGCTCCGGCGATGGCGGCGTCAGCGGCGGCGGCGCTCGAGGGTGTTAGAGAGCTCGGAAGTTCGCGGGGAGAGAGCTGGTGCTCAAGATCATGGCTTTTCCGGGCAAAGAGACGGTGAGGGAGCTTCGCCGACGCGAAACCTCAGATCTGAGACCTGAGAGCTCCGGCGAGCTCCTCCACCCTCAAATCTCGGCCAAAAATGCCTCGCTCAAGCTCAAAACTCGGATAAGAAGAGATGGGGAGGACGGATTGAGGTCGGGGAAGGCTCACCGGTACATGATTTGGTTCGTAGGAGGCGCGATGATCTCGGCGGCGGTTCAATTCGACGGAGAAGATGAGATGACGAGGGGTTTTGGGCGTCTGATGCAGTGAGGAGTTGAGGTGAGGTCTGGGATGGAGCAGAGGAAGAAGACGGAGGTGAGGGAGGAGGGAGATCGGTAGGACAACGACTGGTTGTGGCTGGTTCGCGAGCGTGAGACGCGAGATGCGAGAGGAAGACGAAGGAACCTCGGAAAGCGTGCGCGAAAATGGATCTGAAGAGACGCGAATTAGGGTTTTGTCGCGTGGATTGGGCCGTCTCGCAACGTGGGCTTATGCGCGGTTTGGGCCCGGGCAGGCTCGGCCTAAGCCCGAGTCTGGTCTGACCCAAATCAACTCTTTTTTTTATATTCTCTCTTTGCTTTTTTTTTTCCTTTTTGTTTCGCCCTCGTTTAAATTTTTCGCTTCGCTTTCCAACCCCGTCGTTTTAAAACCGTAAATTAGACCATTTAAATTATCAGATCTTTACACCATCTCTGGAACTCTCCAAGCAGCTATGAACCTCCGGACGAAGCATGTTCCCATCCCGAAAGCATGTCTGATTTTCCTCACTGATCAGGACACTACGTCTCACCTCTTCCTACATTGCGGTTCGCCAAGGAGGTGTGGGCTCTGGCCAATCTACAGGTTCCTATTCTACCCCATTACACCCTGGGCACATGGATGTCTCTCATCATGGTTAGATTGTATCTTGAAGCAGTTCAAATAATAAAAAATACAATCTATGTTTCAAAAAAAAAAAAATAATAAGAAGCCGTATAATAATAATAATAATAATTAATAATTAAAAATTAAAAAAAATTAAAAAAAAACTAAGTCTCGGGATCGGATTATGATGGATCATTCCTGAATGTTTGAGCTCCAAGTAATTAATTATTATTTACTTTCCTGTAAAGAAAAATTAAAAGGACAGAAGAGTCATTTCACAGAAGACGGTGTTCAGATCTGGCAAAAGGAAACCCTCGCCGCCTATATATTCTCCGAGAGCCGACTCTGCAAACCCTCTCAGGCTCGCCAATTCTCAACCTCGTCGCTTCCTTCGGATCCGATCCGGGAGAGGTCATCTGAAATCATGTTGGTCTATCAAGATTTGCTCACCGGTGAGTAATCCTTGTATTTCTTCTATCTCATTATCTCACTAGAATTGTTTATCATGGATCTGAATGTTACGATTCTCAGCAGCAGACTATGTTCTTAATTTAAGGTTTCACTCGATCTCAACTCCTCTTACGTATTAAGGGCCTGCTTGTACTGGATCTCGCATGGACTTCTCATTGTGTCAGGCTGCTTATGTGTTTATTTGTGATTAGATTGTTATCGTTGTTCGTTGTGAATCCATGGTTTTTGAACCAAATATATTATCCCATGGAAATTCAGTTTATTTTGTCTTTGTTTCTTCGTTCGTCTGTTTTGCGGATTAGAACAGAGTAGGAAGATTGAAGATATTATCTACCTAGTATTTTGCTAACATGATTAGTTTGGTCTTATTTTAAATAATCCTTATCCATTTGTACCCACTTGTAAAAGTCTCCATCTTCTAACGTTAATTACATTCCCGCTTTCCTGAAATCAAACATGAAACTTGTTATTGAATGGAAAAGGATTACTTGGTTTGTTTTATATGACTCGTGTTACGGGTCTCATTTGTTGACATATATTGATTTAATTTTGATGCTCTTTTACTTGTGTTTGATGAAAATTACCCCTCTTGTTGTCACATGGATTTCTGCTTTGTTCTGATATTCTAAGTTCTCTTCCTAGGTGATGAGCTTCTCTCGGACTCGTTTCCGTACAAAGAACTCCACAATGGAGTTCTGTGGGAAGTTGATGGCAAGGTCAGTTTATAATTTGCACTTCGAGGTTTCAAGTACTTTTATTTTCTGTGATAGGTTTTGTTTAGTTATTTACTCTTTGAAGTTTAAACTACTCCAATTTTATATGTTGGTTTAGTTAATAAATTTTGAGTGGCTAACAGTCAGACTGTAATCATCTTATTTACTCTCAAATTGAGCTAATTATATAAACAGTTTGTTAATCCGGAAGGGAACTTAGTTATGTTTCATGTAGATATTGAGTGATAGGCTAGAGTGATAGAACGTTTCATGTTTTTTGCAGTGGGTTGTCCAAGGAGCAGTTGATGTGAACATTGGTGCCAACCCTTCAGCTGAGGGTGGTGATGATGATGAGGGTGTTGATGATCAAGCTGCTAGGGTGGTTGATATTGTTGACACTTTCAGACTTCAGGTTTGTGGGTTTTGGAATTTGAAAGTATTCATGACTACATTTTCTTCTTTTGCGTCGTTATGATTTTTCTTTGGTATTGATGATCAATTGGTTTTTGATTTGTGATTTCAGGAGCAACCTCCTTTTGACAAGAAACAATTTGTCACCTTCATGAAGAGGTACATCAAGATGTTAACACCCAAGCTGGAGGGTGAGAATCAGGAAGTGTTCAAGAAAAACATTGAAGCAGCAACTAAGTTCTTGCTATCAAAGCTTAGCGACCTTCAATTGTAAGTTCTTGGCCTTTTGTGTTTTTCCAATGTTAGTATTATTGGCAGATGGGTTTCCTGAGCAGCTGAGCTGATGTGTGGTATTCATATAATGTAGCTTTGTGGGGGAGAGCATGCATGATGATGGAAGTTTGGTATTTGCATACTACAAGGATGGTGCCACTGATCCTACATTTTTGTACTTCTCCCATGGCTTGAAGGAGATTAAGTGCTAAGCATGAGTTAATGGAGGTTTTTGGAGCTTGCTGTAGTTTTTACTTTTGATTATTGCTTATTGGTACTTTTACATGCTGAGGTCTTGTTGAGCCTAGTAATTTGGCAAGGTGGGATTTTTATGATGAGAAATGTTTTATGCAATTTATAAATTTCGTGGATATTGGATTTGGCGAATTATTATAGTTTTTGTCTTTCTGATGAACGATATTCATTAACTTCTATTATCTTTTTTATTCAAGCCCAAATGGCCATGGTTATTTGAGGTCTAAAGATGTTTCGTTGGGGATAATTTGAAGTGGAAGAAATTGTAAATCCATAGGAATGGACGAAATGGTTCAAAACGGATACAAATAATTAAATTTTCCATATCATTCTATTACCTTACCTTTTTCTTTGAAATTCGGAGCTTAAATCTAAGCTTTGACTAACTATAATAAACACCAACTATAAGCATTAAATGTTTGATATTGTCTTCATAAAATGTCAAAATTTTCATTTATCTTCAAAACCTACTACAATTTTTTTTTTTGATAAGCGCTAAAAAATTTATTCGATGGTCATTCTCTAAGGAGGAGAAGCCAAAAATCAATCACGATTACAAAAATCTCCATAGGAGAAACAGGGAACAATCCCTTAACAAAAAACGACCAGAATAAACCAGTCAAGAGTAACTTCCTAGACTTACGACCCAAACAACTAGAAATTAAACTTTCTCATACCACTCGCTGTCTGAGGTCGGAACGCTGGAAGTCTTCTGATTAAGGGCACGGGTCTTTGTCCTGGTGTTATGAGTACGCGGTACCAAGCTGGACTTAGGCCGTCCTTTACGAGCCTTGGCCGAAAGGGCTTCCTCCGCCCATTCATCGATCAAGTGTAATGCTTTCTCAGACACATTATCAATGGGTGGAAGCTTCACACCAAATATTTATAATCCGAAAAATGTGAGGGAGCCCGGCTTAAACGTTTTGATGTCTTAAGGAGGGCATCCTTCCAAGGACCGGGTTGTTCCCCAGACGAAACACCTTCCTTTAAACCCATACTACCTAAACCGGGTTGTGGGTCTATTGGGTCTGACCCATCAGCATTAGTTGGTGGGCCTGCTGACTTTGTTTGACCCATAAGTAAACCCAGCCCAATACAATCCCTCTCTTCCACATCAGAAACGCAGTCCACACAAGGAAGTTCATCGAGCCTTTAACCCGCGTCTTCTGCGCGATCAACGCACTGGATCACAGGAGTTACGCCCTCATCAAGACCAAAATCGCAATCAAGGTTATTCGAAATTGTATTCGAAATTTTAGTTGTTCCCGAAAGAATCTCGTATCCGAGATCAACGCCGGTGGGTTGCAGAAGAATATCGTGACCGTAATTCTCGCCTGAGGGCTGCAGAATTGACAGGTTAATGACGGTCTTGTTGCAAGGAGAAGAGGATTCACCAGCGAGATCGCAGGGACCTACTGGATCAGCCACCGGAATACTCGCAACACCCCGATCGAATTCGAAATTCGAAGTACGGACTCCATGCCCATCAGACGGAACCGATGAGGAGCTCGGGCCAACAAACGCCGGTTCACGATTGGTACAACCAGGTGTTTGTGAAGCACTAATACCCAAGCCACTACTAAAAGCACGTCGATCATCCAATACTGGAACAACCTCCATGCTCTGTTGAACAACCTCCATGCTCTGTTTCGGAACAACTGGTACAGCAGCCATGACCTGCTTTGTTTCGTCACTGCGAGTACGGCGAGGTCGAGCCAAAGCCACGAACAGAATGTGCCCGTTTATTTTAAAACCATTTAGACTATCCACTGCCTAGGATGCCGCAGAATCGTACGTGAAGGAGACAAACCCAAAATACCGACCTCTACTTGGCCTACAAATAACTGAACATGAATCAATCACGCCAAACGATCCAAAAGCGTTCCTCACCCAATCCTCTGACGTCTCGAATGGTAAGTTATGTACAAAGATTTGGTTTGGGATGACCTTTCCCCCATCGCCAATCTTCGAGGACTCCCGGTGCCTCGTTAATTTGGTCCTCCTATCCAGCGAAGGACCAAAAACCGGCTTTTGCTGGATCCCATTTCCAGCAACCAAAACAGATGAGTTGATAGTCTCTTGTTCCTTACCTCGCCCAGAATCGATGGAAACAAGCATATGTCTGTTCACCTTCTCCAACACAGCTACATGGTCGACTGTCCTTGTATTCCCTGATGAAGGAGTAGCGTCTCCGGCTTTACTGGTACCGACCTTCGTCTTAGCCGATTTGCGTTGCTTCTTCTTCACCAATCGATCTGAACAGTCAATCTTAGTAGCAGCCCCTTCCGATAGAGTTAAAACATGGTTCAACACCGTCACTATTGATCCCAACACCCCGGTCTCCTCCGCCAAAAGTCCATTAACTTTGGATCTCCGGCGAAGACGCGAAGTCGAGAGAGAGGAGGGAGCTATCATCCCATTTGCTAAGAGTAGATAGCAAACCTACTATAATTTTGGTTTTTTTTTGAAACGTGAATACAGAAATTTTATTAATTATGATAAAAATCATAAACATAACTTGAGTCCTTGACCCTAAGTACCAGTATATGCCCGAAATCCCCGTAAGGATTCTGGTGGACTTGGACTCGTAATGGTGATCGCTTTTGTATAGCTGACCATAAAGAGCACAATAAAACAGAACATATTAACCTAAAGAGCCTGTGATGCCAATTCTTCTGAACCCCGAAACTGTCGTAGTGGGGCATTCCGGTATTGCTAACTCATCGGCTTGAGTCGCTGGAATGTTTAATTGTGGGAGGAGGACGGAGCATGCGCCTGGTGCTCCGGTTGTGACTTCACCGATACTTCACGCAGAAGCAGATTGATCATCATCGGATCGACCCAAAATGGGCTGTCCAGTCTCGAGGTGATCGGCTTTAGGTGTCGTGGATACAGATCCCGGCCTAACGTCCATCCTCACGGTTCCCAGATCCAGTGACCCTCCCGAAACGCTCCAGTCGCGACAACGTGGTTGCTCGGCTTTGATTGAGCCTGTCCGAGAGGTGCTTGGGGCTGGTGCACAGTCGGTCAGATCGGTGCTTGCACACCGTTGACGATGGTGGCGGCGTGGGGAGAGCCGGGGCGGATCCGTGGATGGCGACGGCGACGTGGAGAGGCCCTCGGGGTCGCCGGATCCGGCATGAAAACCGGTGGGGGGATATGCATATCCGACAACGTGGCAGAGGAGGATTAGGACGGGAGCGACCATGGTAGCTGAGGGTAATCAGCATCCATGGAAGTGGTATCGGTGGTGGCTGCGTGAGAAAAAGGAGAGGGGAACCTATCGGTTCAAGAGCAACCCTATGGTTCGGGAGAGACGTGTACGTCCTTGTAGTATGCATCAAGCCAAAACTTGATCGGAGTAGAGCCATGAAAGTCATGGTTGTGCTGCCTAGTTGTAGAAGCTCGAGAGTCTTTTTTTTTTTTGAAAATTTGAACATGAATGACAGGCAATTTTGACATTTCATTGTAATGTATATTTTGGACTATTTATACTTTTTGAATTAAAAATGATGAAAATAAACAGTTAGATAACTTTTGACATGGTACTATATTGTAAAAAAAAATTATATTAAGGTATTATATTATAAAGAATTATATCAAAGTATTATTTTACAAATAAATGTTTGACAAAATTTTATATTGATTTTTTTCTAAAAATAAACCGGTACTTCCTCGTTGAAAAGGTTAGATACGCTGCTGTGCATGGTGTAGTGTAGAGTAGTATTTATTTTGAAGAAATATATTAGATTAGTTCCTTAATTTGTAGGATAATAGCTTTTTAGTAGATCTCATCTTTGTAGTAAGATAGTTGAGTGGGTTTCTGTAAAAAGAATAGGGAAGGAAAATGTGGAAAAAAAAATACTCTCTCTAAACTCGACATAGCCGCCCCCTGCTTCCCTCTCATCGTCGGCGCCGCCATGGTCTCCGGCCATGGAGGTAGCCGGCGGTGCCATTCTCTTCTTCCTCTCTCTTCTACCCTCTTCTCTTTCTTCCCCGTGTCTTCTAGCCTCCGTTTTCGTTTGGATCTGCTCCGGGACTTCTCCTCCTGTTCTCGCCGGCAGCCCGCTCGCCGATGTGCTCTCGTCGAGCCCTTCCTCCTGATCTGCGGCTGGTTTGGTTCCGGCATCCCGTCGCCGATGTTTTCTCACTGACTCTATGCCCTCCCTCCAGATCTGCGACTTGTTGCTGTTGTTGACGCCATGGCTGCCGGACTTCGGTTGCTCGGTTGGTCGGCGTGTTGTGCCCGTGGAAGGAGTAGGGGCGGCGGGATCTGGAGAAGACGGGTCGAAGTGGGACGGGTTCAGGTCTAGGGTTTGATTGGCACCGGGTCGGATAGGTGGCCGGGTTTGGGTCGGGGCGGGTCGGTACCAGGTGCTGGACCAGGTCAAGTACGCAGCCGGGTTTTGGGCAGGGTCGGGCCCTCAACTCAGTCAATTGGTTCAGTTTTATGGGCCTGGCCTTTTTGGGCCTCCTTCTGGTGGCTTTTGAAGGTTCAGGCACCGGTTTGATCAGGATCTCGCCCTATGGTCTTCACCCTCCCCGGTGGCGCGGAAGGTTATCTCGGCCTCCTCGGGCTTCCTAGGGGCAGAACCGCTGCTCTCCTCTCTCGGCTCCGGTTTGAAGAAATTCTGGTTCTCTTCATGCGTTTTTGGTGCTGGCCGAAGCGTTAAGCGGACCCTCCGTTGAGTTCGAAGTCGTCCGAGTCTGCTGTCGCACTTTTTCACTGAAGCCCTTCACCTGCACCATGTCGGAGTGGTTTGAGACGAGGTTCTCACTGAAGGGACTCTCCGGCGAAAGTAGGGGCGTGTGAGGTCGTGTGGTGTCAGCTCGGTTCGTTGCTAGGAAAAGCTCTCGGTTCTAGGGTTAGGCTTTGGGTGGCTCTTGGTTCCAGAGCTCTTGGCTGTGGTTGATGTTTTTGGATCTCACCGGTGGTAGCCGATGTTTGACAGAAAGGCAAACCTGGTGTTCGGTAGAAATACCGGGTCCCCTACAGGCGATTCTCGATGTTGACCTGTTTCGTGTCGAGGGCCGGGACGGGTACTTGCCATGATGGTCAGTTCTGAAGTTGCCTTCGTCCTATCCACTTGGTAAGCTAGCCTCTTCTATTCGTGCTTGCTACTTTAGTATTTGGTTTCGCTTCATCTCGACCCGGTGGTGGGTCGAGCTCGTCAGTTAAAGGTGTTGACCGCCGGCGAGTTTCATGGGTGCAGTTCGCCCCTCAGGTTGGCATGGTAATTCAGATATGTCTCAGCCGTTAGTGGTGTTGGCCACCGACATTATAGTTCTTTCCCTTAGATGGTCAGTTCTATAGAGGTGGGAGTCGGTCCAACATATCAAGGATATGGTTTGGATTTTCTTCGGTGAGGTTCGACAGAGCTTCATGGTAGCTATATCCGGTTTCCAGACCCTACTTCGTTTTTGGGAGTGTATCCCATGTGCTCGGTTTTTCAGGGCTTCATGGTAGTAAAATCTAGTTTTTAGAACTTGTTCATCAGTATTTCTTTATCTGTAGGCTGCGTCCTACTTTCATTTGTGGTACCGCCCGAAGATGAAGGATGCGACCTTCTAGGGGGGGTGGGGTTTTCATTTCATTCCCCTGTGGTTTCATTGTGTGGTGTTTTTTGTGTGCCTTGATCTGTAGTGAAAGATCGGCCTTGTACTCCTCTACTCCCTTCTTGTAGGTTTTAATCTAAATTTGTCTTGCTGATTAAAAAAAAAGTAAGATAGTTGACTAAACTGTCGCTGGAAATATAAAAATAAATTTTCTTGAAAACCAATATCCAAATAAATTCTAGCCTATTATATGTTCATAAATAGGAAATCTAATTTTGTTAGAAATTAAAAAGTTGGACCGGATGTATTGCTTATAAATCGGTCTTTAGGGTTCTTCTCCATCCACTCCATATGCCGCCATCCCTTTTCTTCTCATTCTCTTGCGTTTGTTATGGTCCCCATAGCTTTCCTCTTCGATCCTTCGTTGATGCTATTAGTCACCAATACTGGTACCGCCTCCCATGCCCTACCACATAATTCATCAAACTTGTGCGTGGAAAAAACTTCGAGTAGTCCCTAAGGTTATTTCTCCATCGCCGGCTCCGCCGTTGCCGCCTGCAGCGCCACCGCCTCCGCTCCATTCGTCCCACCCGCCTCCACCTCCTTCACCATCTCCACTACTACCTCCGCCTCTACACCTTCACTGCCATCTCCTTCGCCGCATCATTCACCGGCTCCGCTGTTGCCCTCGCCTCCTTCGATGCTTCCGCATCCACTACCTCCTTCGCACCCATCTCCGTCTCCGCTACCGCCTCTGTTTTCGTCATTGTCTTGCTTCCTTCCCCGCCTCCACCTCTACTGTCTCCCTTGCCTTCGCTGCCTCCGATCCCATCCCATCGATAGCATGACCCAGGATACGACGATCAACTGGCGGGCATCTTCCTCAGTCGGGCGTCGTAGACATGTTTGTCCGAAAATCTTGATCACGCCTAAGTAAAATTTTAGGATGCAATCCAAAGCAGTGGTCTCCGCCATTGCAACTACTCGTCAACGGTATCGACGGGACCTCATTAACAAAGCTGACGAAGTGCTGCCGTGCACTTCTAGTGTGGAGATAATCTGGGCCTCCCTACAACATCAGGCCATTGGCGAATATGCGTACCTTCACTCAATGCATTCATGATTCGTAGGAACAATTCCCTCGACATCCGAAAGCGACGCTGAAATTGTTGGTCGTTGTACACTTGATGACGTGCAAAGTAATCAATTATCAATCGGTCGTGTCCTTCCTCTCGATTGCGCCCTACCATTCTCTGCTTCGGTGGCGCCGACGACTGTGAATCCTCAACTGCTTCCTTTGGATGTATCCTTGTCAAAAGCCGACCATGAATTCGTTTAGATGTTAGTTCAGCCATCTTTTCCATTGCTTGCTCTATTTCTTGGGGAGTCATTTCTGCAATTCTGTTAATGTTGGATAACGATCCATCGAAAAATATGAACAACGAGGTTTGAGAGAAGATGTGATAGAGAAGAAGTGTGATTGTTGGATAGGGGTCAAAGTGCATTTATAGGAAAATTTTAATTTTTTTAAACTGTCGCTGCCACGCGTCGCCTTGTTGTTGGCCAGTCGACTAGCCATAGGGGCTGAGCCTGCTAGTCACGTCGTTATAGAATCTTGAGGTGACGGGCTGCGACGACCCGATTTGAGACGACACCTGCGTCGACAAACCATTGCAGGGCATGCGACGACACCAAAACAACGACTCCTAGCCGTCTATTGCAGATGCTCTAAAGGCTATAAGAGGAATTTCACATAAAGACGTGTGCAGGTAGCGTAAAACACAATCCCGTGGTCTCTTTCTTGTCCATCTTCCCGTGACAGAATAAACCATCGCCGTCTATATATATTCTCTTTCCAAACCCTCTCAAGCTCTGTGCCTCCTCTTCCTCCTTCAGCGCTCTCTCTTTTCACTTGGATCGATTCCGAGACAAATATAATCTATAATCATGTTGGTCTATCAAGATTTGCTCACCGGTAATTCTTCTACGCTTTTTTAAATCCACTTTTCATGTATTTTAATCTCATCATTGATCTAAATTTCGTTAATAACGTGTTGATATCCTCTGGTTCCTGTTACATTCTTAATTTGTTTCGCTCTGTCTCAACTTGTGTAGTTGCTTCCATGCTTTCTTGGACTGATATTGATGTGCTAATTTACTGTGAATCAAAGGATTTGGTTATCATGCGTTTTGGTTCTGTTCTTACGTTTTTTTTGGATAATCCTTGTCTGATTTGTTTTAAAAGTGTTTGAGTTTACAGTTAAAATATTTGTTTTGTTTCATTCCCATCTTCCAAATCAATATGGGCATATGATTCATACCATAGATCTTGTATGGTGATTTATATATGCATTGATTTGTGATGCAACTTTTTACTAGTCCACTATATTAACTCTAATTTTCAATGAAGGTGACGAGCTTCTCTCGGACTCTTTTCCATACAAAGAGATCCACAATGGTGTTCTGTGGGAAGTTGAGGGGAAGGTCAGTATTGAGATGTCTACTTTGTGTATTTGAGTTTCATATATATCTTTGGTTACTTTGACTAGTTTTTAACATAAATTAGTAGAATTACATGTTTTTGCAGGGTACAGAAAACTGAGGTTCTTATTTGAAAGATTACAGAATTTAAATCTTATCGATTTTCATTAACAAAGCTAATTTTTGATTGCTTTGCTACCTTTAACCTCAGAAAGGAACTTAGTTGTGTTTGATGCTAATACTTGGGAATAGATGTTGATAAAAGAGTTGATAATTTTGCAGTGGGTTGTTCAAGGAGCAGTTGATGTGAACATTGGTGCCAACCCTTCTGCTGAGGGTGGTGATGAGGATGAGGGTGTTGATGATCAAGCCATGAAGGTGGTTGATATTGTTGACACTTTCAGACTTCAGGTTCGCGGGTTTTCGATTTTGAAAGTAATCATGACTAATTATGCCTTTTCGATTCACTACTTGACAAGCGGTTATCTCATTTGTGATTTCAGGAGCAACCTCCTTTTGACAAGAAGCAATTTGTCACCTTCATGAAGAGGTACATCAAGATGTTGACACCCAAGTTGGAGGGCGAGAGTCAGGAAGTGTTCAAGAAAAACATTGAGGCCGCAACTAAGTTCTTGCTGTCCAAGCTTAGCGACCTTCAGTTGTAAGTGACCATGATTGTGTTTTGCTGTTTTTTTTATCAGTGATGTTTTATATATCCATGTCTAAATGAAAGGTAGTCAGGAACGGCTCTAACGTGTCTTAAAAGACTACAACCAAGGTTAAAACCTCAACAAAAGTAACACTACATAGACCTCTAAACTGAGAACACAGAACATAAACATAAGACAGAACAACTAGAACACCAAAAAATAGCCTTTGGAACCTTTGGAACGAATGGAGCTCTTACAGCTCACGAAAGGGTGCCTGCACCAATCCACGGAAGAATAGAGGAAAAAGCAGGGAGGAATGTCTTGACTAACCCAAACGAAGCAACCTAGACCATGGAGACCACATAATTTAATTCCTGAGGCATGACAAAAAACCGGATTTCTCTTTCAGATACCTCCCATAACGAACTCCTCTTTTGAGCAAAAGATTTAAGAGGATGAAGAGTAGGCGTTGCAGCCTCCACCATCTGACTCTTCCTCAGAATCCAACCCAGGTTCGCGATCCCCGGCAGCCACACACAATTCTGCATTTAAAGCTTCCAGTTCACGTCTGAATTGTTCTCCGGATGACTTTGATTTGAAGCCCATGGCACTGCAATAAGCCCAGGCCTTTTCAGCTGCTTGCAACTGTCCTTGGGCTCGCGATTCTGGGCTCGGCCCATACGTTTCCTGAGCAATCGACTTATCACTCACGGTGGCTTGAGAATCGGCCTTGTCTCTTGCTTTTAGCTTCGTTTTCTTTTTCTTCTTTTTCGAAATCACAGTACCTGACACAGTCTTCTCCGAATCCACGCTAATCTGAGTTTGTGGTAAAGTCCTCAGGTTGCTCAACAATAGGAAGCAGAGGCAAAGCTGGTGACTCAGGAGGTATCATCCCAGTAGAGTCAAAACTCTCAGAAAGGTTGGCATTCACAGGGGATAGCCGGTTACCTTCTGCTTCTGGATTCACTCTAGCTGAATGTTCAAGACTGTAAGACAGCCAGCTATCATCCGCCTTATCAATATTCGGGATTATCAGTGGTACCTGAATATCTTGAGCTTCAGATACTTTGATGCTGCAAGTCTCGCCATCAAAGGACACTCGAACAAATTGCTCGGATTTTCTCTCAGAACAAATATGAATCAGAACATAGGCTTCGTCAAAGTCCAAACCCACAACCGATTCTGGGTGAACCATCACCACCTCCCCGAAAGCCCCTGCAACTTTCTCCAAATTCCTCTTTGTCCAGCATTGGATTGGAATTCCCTGGATCCTTAACCAGCGGAATGAGCCACCTTGTAGCAAGAGTGGTTCCTTGTCTAGACTCATCGTTAGCCATTGGGCTAACCATGACCATTTACTCTCTACCATGCGTTCCTCAAAAGCTCTGTCATCGCAGGAAACCATCACCACCCTATTTCCTAGTGATCTGATCTGAATGTCGAAAACCGCTTGTTTGCCTAGCTCTTCCTACAACATTTTTGAGCTTAGATTACCATGAAGCACACCCAGCCATCCATTGCTCGCCTCAACTTTCAGCTTGTCATCCACATCTAACAGAATTGGGTCTGAACAACCTTGACCGGACCAAAGACTATCTGTCTTTTCTTCTGCCTTTCTATTTAGGAACAACCTTAGATCCTCCCTTGGACCTCTCTCCCAACTCTTGTTCTTATCCCAGGCCTGAGCCACAAACAACATCTTCGATCCAATTTTTGACCCATTGGTGGATTTCACCACTTTCTCCAAATCAACACCTGCTTTATACCGGATGAACCCGAAATACTTTCCTCTTATGTTAGGATTATAGGGCAGATGAATATGATCAATCGCTCCAAAGTTACTGAAAATGGCCTTCACACCTTCTTTCGTAGAGCCCTCAGGGAAATTAAGGACAAAAATGGTGGTGGGTTGAAGAACTCCTCTCTCTTGGACTCGAGGCCGGCGAAAAACAACCCCCTCAACCTCCCTCTCTGGACTGGTGAAACTCATCACCGGCTTCTCCAAACCCAAACGGATTTCACTCCCCTCGTTTGAACTCGAATCCACGACCTTTTGCTTATCTCTCCCCAACGAACAATCATCACTTGATCCCTTTCCTGACATCTTGCCGATTGTCTGGGAGATCGAAAGCACCAGGTCGCCGGAAATTGAACAGATCAGGCCTCTGTTTTGATTTGTTCCCAAACCAGAGAATCAGATTCGCTGAAAAACCTCAATGGACTTGAATCAGGGAAAATAACGAATCTGTAACCGTGTCACTGACCTGGACCTGCTGTGATGTACTACGAATCCTCTCCCACCAGTCCCGTGAACGGGTCCAGTGAAGCACCGGTGGAGGTCGTCGGAGGTAGATCGCCGAGAGTCCTGAGTGCGATTGCGATCTTGGGTCACGTCGACGGCGAAGCTGTGGCCAAAGTCGACTCCGGTGAGGTTGTAAGAGACGAACCTAGGGGGTGAAACACGACCGCGAGAACTGGAGGACCACGCCGGAGGACTGTCGCCGTAGTCGGGCTCGCGAACGCGAGGAACGGACGATCAGAAGGGAAAGGAACGGCGGCGCTGGTCTGACAGGGCTGAGCCCTAAAACTCGCGCGTGCGGCGCGTTCTAATAAAGATCCCGTGATTGATTGTGTTTTGCTGTTATGTATGCACATGTTTCATGTTTTGACATTTACGGATATGGTGCAGCTTTGTGGGGGAGAGCATGCACGACGATGGGAGTTTGGTATTTGCTTACTACAAGGATGGTGCTACTGATCCCACATTTTTGTACTTTGCCCATGGTTTGAAGGAGATCAAGTGCTAAACGAGTGTTGGTGAAGCTGATAGAGTTTTTATTATTAAAATACAGTATCTTTTGGACTTGTAATGGTGGTAACTTGAATGACACTTACCACCTAGTATTTTGGATCTCTTAATTGTGAGACTGTTTATGCAATTTAAGATATTGAGGTTTACACTCAAATTTATGCATGGTTCCGTCATTTTGGGGAGTGTCTAAGGGATGATTGTAAAACAAGTGTACATTGCCCTCTTTTTCCATAACCGTGAAAAATGTCACGATCTCGTCTTTTTTACGTTTTGTATAAAAATAACGACTTTACTTTTAAATATGTAGATTTAAAAAATAACAAGTAAAAAAAAATATAAATTTTGGAATCATTTTTTTATATTTTTTGTTTGAAAATATAAGGAGTATGAAAATTTGGATGTTTTTTATTCATTATTTTCTAAATCTAAATTTTTAATAGTAAAATCATTTTTATTTACAAAGTAAAAGAAAAAGACAAGTTCGTGACATTTTCTTACAATTATAGGTAAGAAAGAGCTATAAGTTGCAAAATAAATACTGGTACTTTTTATTATGGTATTATGTTACTTGAATTTGGGTGCCAACTTGTTTTCTATATTTATGGTATCATGTAACTTGAATTTGGGTGCCAACTTGTTTGCTATATTTATTTTCATCAACTTGTTCACATTTGCTGTTCAATGGGGTACAACTTCAAGTGCAATCTTTGATGTTGCCTGATTCATATACAGGGTAATTAAGACGCTCACTTTGATCTCAACCAATCATCGACCAATTTAGGAGCAGTTGGTCAGTTAGTTCCATCACATTCAAACATGACCAAGATGCATTTTTCAGACAGCCAAAACTTTCTTACACAACTTCTTGCCCTAATAACATTACCTTGTCAACCCTCAAAAAACTTGCACCCCTGTTTTTTCAACTTTGGTATCAAAACTACAAGTGTTGCTGACGGTTGAGAGATACAGAAGGGATACGTTCATTATCACTCCCAACATTATTCAGACATGGAGGTTTTGCTGCTCCATAGTAAAAAAAAGGCCATTATCTTTTGCAGCTCGTCTGCATCTCTAATTGCTGAAGAAACATATGATTAAATTAATAATAATTGTGGCAAGAGGTGATGAACTGTGATTACTTCTTTTTAAAGTAACGGTACCTTTATCGCGATACAATATCTTCCTAGCTTTTGTGAAGATTAGCTCTGGGAAGACAGACACTCCAAGAGCATCAACCAACTCACATTCAGCAACAGCATCCACTGCAACACACTGCTCGATATAGCAAGCATGCAATTAGAAGCCAATGAGCATGACTGGTTAATTAATTATAGAGAGATGTACACAATACTATTCACAGTTTGAAGAAGTCGCTCACTCTTGGTGTAGGTAGCCTGCATTCCCATATTAGCTTTACAGCTTTCACTAGTTCTTCTCGTAATTTCTCATTTTCCTTTGGTCTGAAAGCAATAGAGAATCGTCATAAGTTCGAGACTATCTAAACGTTACCCGAAAGTACCGATCATTAATGAATTTAGACTAAGATGCATGAACTTCAAACAATACCAGCTTCCTTTTCCAAAATGGTTCAACTGAATAAGGGAATTTGCTTCCTCTACTTTCTTTTTTCCTATTTTTCAATGACCAAGGCGAATTGTGACAAGTCTAGATCAACATCACATGCTAAA
This sequence comes from Erodium maritimum, assembly GCA_963921825.1. Classification (NCBI taxonomy): domain Eukaryota; kingdom Viridiplantae; phylum Streptophyta; class Magnoliopsida; order Geraniales; family Geraniaceae; genus Erodium; species Erodium maritimum. Next base: position 133,142,262 of record OY997588.1, on the reverse strand, counting down.
AAGAAAGAAAGAAAATGAGATGATTTAATAGATCCATATAGCATCTAATCAAACATTTTGACCAACTTAAGTTGCCCCAGAGGCTAAGAGCTATCTCCAACATAGGGGATATTCTGAGTTCAAAACCGGATATAAGCCTATTTAAGGGAGGAAGTGGTTTTAGTGCTCCCTTACTTCTACATAAGTGAGGAACTGAGCTAAAAAAACACTTTGACCTAACACCGAAATAGAAGATATAATAGTTACCCATTCAGATGACTAGTTAAAATTGACAGAATACGCCAATGAATGAAGTGTGCAATTCAGTTGTTAACAATCAATCTTAGGGTGCAAATTAGTCCTTAAAAAAATAATCTCCAAGTAAAATCACATATCATCAGGAGAAGAATAGTATGCTAATAGGCAGAAAAACTAGAACCTAATCAGATGGATACTCGTGATGTCATAATTAACAGAGATAGGAGACTTTGATCTCCTTGAGCATATAAATAAGTGTACGATTCCAAAAGTTAAGGTATATGGGACCATAATGCAGCTGTGAGAGCAGCAAAATTGAAGAACTGAAACCTGGGACTCCAATATAAACTTCACACTGAAAGCTTAATGTGTATGTTAGCTTCTATTGAACTAATTTCTTTTATTAGTTTTGTTTGAATTAAGCTTTGTGCTTTTGTTTTAACTCATTAATTTTTTTGGAACTATCTTATTTTACTAAACTATTGTTATTTTTGTCTTTAATATATGCACTATATATACGTTTAATATAAAATGAGTTTTGCCGATTTCTCCCCAATTAGTCAAAAAATCCTTATCCGTCGCCTTGTCGAGTTTTAGAATATTGGCTATAGTAGATGAAAAAAAATAACCACATGGATGATATAGTGCAGTTTTATCTCGTTGAAAATATATCAGTAAAGGTAACAAGGGTACCAAATACAAATGAAAGAAAAACTAACCTTCTATAGCGGTTATGTACTAGAATCATTAAAGGGCTAATGTCTTTGAATACAGTCTCTTCCCATTCAGCAGTGGTGATGTCTTTGATTGGGCGGATATAGTTGTCGTCTTCCCAAATTACTTCTTTGTCACTATCATGATCTTCATCATCATCATCATCATCATCATCATCATCATCATCATCATCCTGGACATTCTGAATGGTGATTTTGTTGAAGAACTGATCCAAACTAAACCCCCACCCTTCTCCACCATCATCATCAGGCCAATTGGGGTCTTCATCTTCCACTATGAGGGGATAATCAGAAAGAAGCTGCTGCATCCTTTTCTGCTTTTCAACAGGGTCAAGCTCTTCTTCAACATCAGGGCTCATCGCAAGAATTTGTCTTATCTTTTCTCTCATTTCATATCTCCTTTCGTCATCCATGACATAGCCATCCTCCTTGCTCCTCTTCTCCTTTTCACTATCACTGTCAGTGTCACTATCACTGGATGTTTCTTGTGAACCCGAGTCCCCATTAACAGCCTTGAGTTTTGCAACCATTCTAGAAGAGTGTGCTTCAGATATTTTCAAATTACCACCCTGCTTAACATTTATAAAGTATAATCTTATTCCATAAGAACCCATGAGCACATATAAGCAAAATAGGTGTAAGAGACATCATAAAACATACAGAGGAACTGTACTTGGTGACATCAATCATCAATCATCAAAAGAAGAAAGTGGAGTGAAGAACATATCAGTGGAAACGCCTTTTGGAAGAATGACGAAACACTGGAGCACATGATATTTCTTTTTGCTCCATGCAAAGAAAGCGTGGGACAAGTTCTAAATTTGTTCTCCCACGCAGGCAAAGACCTACATCGATACTTTTCTTTATGTTCCAGTGAGATTGCCATTTATACAATCAGTTCGATTCACAATAAGTAAAACCCAAAGATTGAAAACAAGTAGATTTAAATCCCCAAGCATTACTTTTTTTAACCAAGCCAATTCTACGCGTCAAACGTTTTCATATCAAATATAAAATGTTGCACAAGTTATACCTAAAAACATGATGACATTTATAACTGTGTTCCATCCCAGAGTGTCTCCTAAAAGATATCTAAGGTATCAGTAAATCATTCATTTCTAAAGCTCACTCTAAATAATGTCTATGGTACTGAAAGGAAGCTGGAGTATGTTCTTAAAGGAGTTCCTCCTGAGCATCAACTATCAAGAAATTTCTTATTCCAATTCCAACCTTACCAACTGGAGGAATAAATAAAATATTTTCTATAATGAAACACCTGAAACCATGAATGACCAATTAAGGGTCTCTAAAATACTAATACAAACAGATAATAGAAGAAGAAGACATAGCAAACATGAAGCCGAAGGAAAGAAAGATTGAGCTGACAGAGAGTAACTTCGTTTGCGTTTATGGCTCCTTCGAGATGCTTTAGCGAGAAGAAGAAATGGTGGCCTAAACTGAAAAATGAGTTTTTATTTTATCCAAAACCCCTACAAAAAGTGTTTTAAAAGACTAATTTACCCCTAGCCGAGACTAATTTTTAATTTAGCCGAAAGCATTCGAGCTTGACCATGTGATGATATTATATCCGAAAGCAATTGGTCATTTAAGTGGAATCAACAAATCTTAATGCTCTCTTCTACACGAGACTTAACCCGGTTTCTCAACAAACCCAGATAAGATAAGATCACCTAGAGCCCTCATCTAACAACAAAGCTGGAATTTAAAAGCAAACAACTAAGCTAGAAAAGTAAGGATTTCTGTTCAAATTCTCTTCATTTCTAAGCTTTCTCACTTCAAAACAACCCAGAACATGCACACTATACAAACATCAGCAAATGAGTGTCCAATTCTCCTCCATGAAAACAAAACCCATAAACTACATGAAATCAATGATACTTGTTCATATTCCTAATTTTCACCATCAAGGAAATCACAAGATTCACCATCGAACTCAATGAATCAAGCCAAAAAATTCACAACCCATATGAGAAAAGGAGGTACATTACCTAACTACGAGCTGTTGGGTTCAGAGCTTGACCATATCAAACGAAGACAATGGATGTCAACGCTTGGTTTGTTGACGAATTAGTGGAAATCAAATGAAAAAGAAGAGCCGAGATTCTGGTTCTTCGTCATTCGGAGTGAAGGATAAGTAAATACCCGACCCGACCCCACATCCTCTCTGCTTCAAAACCCGAAAACTACCCATCCGAAAAAATATCTCGACCCGAAAAGTTACCCATCGGGTCTGTAATTCGGGTCCCCAACGGTCCGGGTTAATGATATACAATACATATATTGGAAGGAAGGAGAAGAAAAAGAAAAAGGAAAAGGAGCTTTCTCTCTCGCTGTCGTGCGTACATCATCATTTCTCATCTCCGACCATCTCATATACAAACCGCATTTCATTTCTCTTTTCATTTTTTCCCTTTCATTTTCAAATCTCTATATTAGGTTTTCTCCTCTCCAGATCTGATCACCATTTCCACCCAAATCTCGATCTCACATTTCACCTGATTCATTTATCTCTTCACAATTTGTTGCATCTCAAATTCTCTAGGATTGATTGGCTTTTTATCGTGCTGCTTTTTCGTGGATTGGAAGCTCCATCTTTCCCATCCCTGTGAGTATTATTGCATATTGTTGTGGATCACTGTTTGATTTCGAAATTGAATTTGAAATGCTGTAGTTTGGTGGGTTTTGAATATTTGTGATTTTTTGGCGTGAAGCCGTGATCAATAGATCTTGAAAATTGGCTCCTCAAAGGCGTTCCCAGCGCCACCTGGGTGGCCAGATGCAGCATACGAATGCTGCTGCGGCTGCACCCACCCTGTACGATCAAACCGGCGGAGGGCCCTTGCCGAATGCCAGCGACGCCGGCGACGCCGTCATGGCTCGGTGGCTCCAGTCCGCCGGCTTGCAGCATCTGGCCTCTCCCCTGGCTTCCACCGGCATCGACCAGCGTCTCCTCCCCAATCTCCTTATGCAGGTACCTTTCTTCATTTCTATCAATTGGCAGGTTTTATTAATGTAGCATTTTCTATCACCCACTTTGTTATTTTTGTTCAATTGAGATTAATTGGGTTTTGTTTCTTCATTTGCTCTCTACTTATGTGTTTCCTTTTTTGCCTTCTATGGTATTGATATTGTATGGCATTAATGTGTTTTACTGCTAGGGTTACGGGGCACAATCTGTTGAAGAGAAGCAGAGGCTTTTCAAATTAATGAGAAACCTTAATTTTAATGGGGAATCCGGTTCTGAACCATATACACCCACTGGTCAATCTTCAGGAGCCATTGGTGCATCAGATGGTTTTTATTCTCCCGACTTTAGGGGTGATCTTGGAGCGGGGCTTTTAGATCTTCATGCCATGGATGATACAGAACTTCTATCAGAGGTATGATTCTTGACGAGGAGATCTGTTAGTTTGGGTCGCAAACTTCTGCTTTTGATTGTTTTGTGAAGTTAAGATGGTTGCATTTGCTTAAACTTTTGTGGGATGCCTCCCCTTAAAAGACTGGAGTTGATAGCATTTGCGTGGGCGCCTGGCTTGCAAATATGTAATGGATTGCCTCCTGAGTCATCTCTCAATTGGCATTTTGTAAAGACCATAGCTTTCAAGTTTACACATGAGGGGAAATAGAATACTAAATGCAACAGTGAGGACTTCAATTTGTCTATTTTTTTATTAGTTTACGGCAATATATGCATGATTGTTTATTCAATATAAATGGGGATATTTGGTCAGTTTTTTTTTCTAGGTGTGATCTTGAATGACATGATTATGTTATCCTTGTTTTCTGGAAGTCATTGTAGAAATTTTCAGTTTAGTTGATTCATTATTATGTTCTTTATCTGTGCATATGAGGCACATATGATTTTTTTTTCTTCTGATATACTGAGATGATTTTTGGTCTGCTATTTATTTCTTCTGCTTACATGTTTTCATTTGATTTGCAGCATGTAATGTCAGAACCTTTTGATCCATCACCTTTCCTGCCTGGCATTACAAAACCATTTGAAGATGACTTCAATGTGACATCTAGCAGGCGGCCAAGATCACTGCCAGATGCAGATGTTCCAATTTCATTACCTACAATTGAAAAAGAGATAAACACAAAGGAAAATAATGTGGCTAAGCTAAAAGTTGTGGTAGGTTGGCTTTGTGTGCAGTGAGATGCACTGAGATTGTTTTATGCATGTGCTCTAGTTTGTGTTGATAATTTGACACATGGTTGCATATGCGGAAAGATCCATTTTGGCTATAGTCTGCTGCATTGTGTATTAATTCTCTGCTGCCTTTATCTCTATTTGAAGAGTAACAATTAAATACTCAAATAAATTTGTGTAGCCTGCATATCCTCATTAAGAATGCATCCTTGCCCCTTATGGATTTCTTGGAATGGGGAAAAGAATACTAACCATTTCATTGATGGGAATGGTATTTTCTAATGGTTTGTACATTTACTGTGAGGAAATCATAAAAAGAGATAAGCTCACTATGGCTTTGCTGCCTAGTAAACTGATACTTACAGAAAAAGTTATTTCATTTTTTCGGTCACAACCTTTCTGTAAGGCTTGAACCTGTGTTTAGAGGCCATAACTTCATATTATGACTATGCCTGGAGATTGCTACCACTACCAGTTATTAAACATTCTTGCTTTCAACTTTATCTCTACTACTACTAGGCAGTATTTATTATGCCTTTATCCTTTTATAATCTTATGGGATCATCACACAAAAATTTCCAAAACATTTATATGATAATGGTTATGATTAATAAGTGCTATACTTGTTTATATTGATAACTACTTCCTAGCTTACAAGGTGGCGGTTCTATTGTCCTTGAAGTGTAATTGTGCAAGGATGTGTGGATAAAGTTGTTTGCGGTTTTGCTCTGTGTTTCATATGCACGACAAACATGTTCTGAATGAAATCTTTGTTGTCTCGAACCATCTCTAATGCTTATCTTTTAATTGTTGTCTCAGGTACGAAAAAGACCTTTAAACAAGAAAGAGACAGCTAGGAAGGAAGAGGACATTGTAACTGTATATGAAAATGCATATTTAACTGTCCATGAACCCAAGCTTAAGGTCTGTTCTTATGTTTGAGTAGACCATAACAAATGCTAAAATATGGAATTTTTATTTTGTTTTACAAAGATTCCTTATTGTGTTATAGTTAATAAGAACTAACTTTGAGTTCTGATGTGAAAGGTTGATTTGACTGCTTATGTGGAGAAGCATGAGTTCTGTTTTGATGCTGTTCTTGATCAGTGTGTCAGTAATGATGAGGTAACTGTTCTCTAATGTAGATCTAATTCACTGTATACTGCTGCTTTTAATTTCATACAGATTGTTGTTTGGTTGAAAGGTAATTGCTTTTGTACTTGCATTATCAGGTTTATCGCGTTACTGTGGAGCCAATTATCCCTACCATCTTTTTGCGAACAAAAGCTACATGTTTTGCATATGGTCAGACAGGTGTGTAGTATGCTTATCATATATGGTCGATGTTATTATCAGCTATTAACGATCGATAAGCTTCAGTCCTCTTATAATATAATCTACTTGAATGTGAAGGATCAATATCCATTTCTTATAGCATCCTTGTTGTTTTGACATAGGTATCTAGATATTAAAGCAGGTGCGAGTAATTTCTCCATGGCATGTGATTTTCAATATTTTTGGTAACAAGTTAAATCCCACATTGCTCAATGAGAGAAAAATAGAGCTGCATATAAATACAAAAGCCAAACCCTACTTGTAAGATAGGTTGACCTTTTAGTATGGTAACACCAATCCCTTATATTAGGCCAATATCATAAATGAAACTAAATGTGTTGTCAAAATGTGGTGGGTTTGACATGTGGCCCATTTGTGTTTCCTCATCGTCAAGGTCCCTCGGTGATAAGAACAATAAATTCATAATATGTCATATATCTCACAACTCATAACAAAGAACACATAATTTCATAATAAAGTCGCAAAATTCATCAAAGCAGAAGTTCCTAATTAATAGAGGAATGATGTAAAGTATAATATAAAGAAAACATATCTCATGACTCAAATATCCAAGAAGTCAGGATAATCTTCATCATTTTCTGCTGAGTAATCAAATTGCGTAGCTCGACCATCATATCCGCCATCACTCATAGAATCACCCCCTTCAAATTCATTTCAAGTCAAGAGAGAAGAGAATAAGTTAAAGGTTTTCTTGTTAGGATGCTTAGGGTTTGATTTTGACCCCAAATACATCATCCCAAAAAAACCCTATCAAATTCTGGTTCTAAACTTTAAAAAGCCCAAAAAACATGCAAGTTTCTGTAAGGTATTAGGGCTTAAGCCTTAGGTGCGTGAGGTGGCGAGTCGTAAGCCTCAAAGCTAAGGTGTAAGGGGTAGCTTCATATCTTAATTTCCATCTCCTTGTCGAGGTTTAAGCCTCAAGGGATTTTTGAAACTATGTTTGCGGTGTGCTTCCGGTCTGTATTTTGTGGCCCATGTGCAGAGAACTATACTTTGTACATGAGATGTCTTGAAATTGCCCATATGGGTCCACATTATGCATTCCATGTGTAGAAAATTACCTATGAGTTGGGGGGAGTATTGGAAACTGTGCACATCGAGCCTCATAAAATGTAAAAGAAAATTGTCTATGTGAGGGGGAGTTTTAAGAGGTTAAGTTCCGCGTCGCTCAAAAAGCAAAATGGATGTACTTAAAGGCAAGCCAAACCCAACTATTATGGTCAACCTTATAACCTGGGAAGTCCAAGCCCTTGTATGTATCCCATTAAACTACAAAAGCTAACTAGCAATATATGATCATTGAAGTGAAAAAAACTTTTCTGCAAAGATGTACTATCCTCAATAATGGTGCAGAAGACAATATTGCTTGTTATGATGAAAGTTCAGAGTTGTACTGTCGGTAGATGTCAATCTACAAGCACAGGGAGCTTTTAAAGCCACGATCTATCATAAACCATATTTTCCTGCTATGGAGTTCTGGTCCTGGACTCTAGTTGGGACATGGAAGATTTTACTTGCTTCTCTTCTGTTGGTGTTCTTTTTCTGGGGATGCTGCCCAGTTTTTAAGCACATTGCTGTCTGCTTTTATGATTATGTGTTATATCATTGATGTGCTTGATATTAATTTCAGGTAGTGGTAAAACATTTACAATGCAGCCACTGCCTCTTAGAGCTGCGCAAGATCTTGTTAGATATCTACATCAGCCAGTTTACCGCAATCAGAAATTCAAATTGTGGCTCAGCTATTTTGAGATATATGGGGGAAAGCTCTATGATCTTCTCAATGATAGAAAGTTAGTATCACACCCTACCCTGCAATTTTCATCACATATGATTTCTTCTCTTCTCTCTTTGATGCAACTAATTTTGTTATGCCGTAACTTGTAAACCTATTGGTCCTTTTCCCCTTTTCATTGTACTGCCATTTTCCAATATACCAATACAGCTGTGTAGGTAGAAGGCAAATTTGGTACATGAATTACTATCATTGTTACCGATTTTGTTATGCCATAACTTGTAAACCTATTGGTCCTTTTCCCTTTTTCATTGTACTGCCATTTTCCAATATAGCAATACAGCTGTGTAGGTAGAAGGCAAATTTGGTACATGAATTACTATCATTGTTACCGATTTAGTTCCCGGCCTTTTGATAAGTCAATTTAGTACCTGCTGAAGTCAATAGTTAGTCAACTGTCTTTAAAAAAAAGATAAAATACATCATAACATTTTTTTTATAAAATAATAATATCTTCTTTGATAATGTTTTCGCCACATCAACATCTAAGAAAAAAACACGATTAGTTCAGAACCAAATTGACCTTTATTTCCAATATTTATATCTAATTTCCTAAGACGATTTCCCACTTTTATTAAATTAGGACAATTGAGGTGCTTAAGCCTGCTATAATTTGATGTACACTGATGCACTAAGTAGGTATTTGCTTTTCCAGCATTTTTTACCTTCCCCAAAATGTGTTTTAGATCATAATACTACCTTGACAATTTAGTTTGTGCTTGTTAAGAACTTTGAATAACCAAATTGTATATCACCTATGACCTTCTGTGCTGCATAACAAGATGGAGTAATCGAAGTTTTACAATTGTGTAAGTATGCATGTGATGTAGTAAGCATGAAATTTTTGTAATAACAATTTCTATAGGAGGCAGTGCTAAGCTTAGAATATATGTCTACAAACTAGGTTTGGGGTCTCACTACGTACATTTAGTTTAACATTATGGAATATTTGATATTAAAAAAGAAAGAGCCCTGTCCCTAAAATTACATACAAAGGATGGAGTATGAAAAAGATAATAGGGATAATTGTCAAAACATGCACTAATGTTTCGTCCACAAACGAAATAGTGCACAATGTTTTGTCCACGTCGTCTGGCTACCCTTATGAATCGTCCACGCACTTCTGTTAGAAAAGTGTAACAGCAGAACCTGAATTGACAATTTTGCCCTTTTGGTTTGAAATTCAAAAATAAGAATGAGTTAAAAGACAGATATACCCTCAATTTTGCCCTTTTGGTTTGAAATTAAAAAATTCATATTTTAATTTAAAAAATAAATAAAAATCAGAGTTTTTAAAAAAAAATAAAAAATCAATTTTTTTTAAATTTAATTAATATTTTTATTATATTTTTTATTTTTCTTTTTTCTACCCAAATATAATTAAATAATAATTAAACAAAAAAACTGATTTTTATGTATTTTTTTAAAACTGATTTTTATGTATTTTTTAAATTAAAATCTGAATTTTTGAAAATAAAAACTGAATTTATATAAAAAACTGATTTCTATGTATTTTTTTAAATTAAAATCTGAATTTTTGAAATTAAAAATAATTTATATATATAAAAAATGAATTTATAAAAAAAAACTGATTTTATAAAAAAAATTATTTTATTTGTTTATTTATTTTTTAATTTGTTTTTTATTAGAAAGGGTAGAATGGTAATGTCTCATGCAAAAGTCAAAAGGAAAAAGTCAAAAGATTCATGATAAGGGTAAAATGGTCATTTCAGTTATATTTAACTGCACATGTATAACAGAAATGGAATATTCCATTAATTTTTCTAACAGAAGTGCGTGGACGATTCATAAGGGTAGCCAGACGACGTGGACAAAACATTGTGCACTATTTCGTTTGTGGACGAAACATTAGTGCATGTTTTGACAATTATCCCAAGATAATATGAATAACATAAGGGAAAAGATATCCATTAGTGATAAATTGGGATTTGTGAGAAGGGATGAGTAAAATTGTGGTAATGGTATGTGAGCAGTGAAGTATCAAGTTCAATTTCAAGAAGAAATCTGTGTAGCTTCATTTTCTATCCTTGTTGTACCAATAGACCGAGTTAACACGACATGTGCTAATAGATCTGTATTCTTATCATTAGTAGAGAGGACATCACATCGATCAACATATGATTTACTAACCCTAAATATAGTGCTTAGATGGATTATAATGGAGTGAAGTGAGAAGTACATAAGCTTTATGGGTGCACTTACACAGATGACCTGCAATTGTTGTATTTCAATTTCTAGAAGAAATCTGTGTAGCTTCATTTTCTATCCTTGTCGTACCAATAGACTGAGTTAACACAACAAGTGCTAATAGATCTGTATTCTTATCATTAGTAGAGAGGACATCACATTGATCAACATATGAATTACTAACCCTAAATATAGTGCTTAGATGGATTATGATGGAGTGAAGTGAGGAGTAGTACATATGCTTTATGGGCGCACTTACACAGATGACCTGCAATTGTTGTGATTTATTACCTCTTGTTCTCATGTTTGTGTTCAGGACCTTCTTGTATGATAAAGGTATATGGCGATTGTGAGAATTCCTCTTGAGATCAATACACAATAGGTTCATTTCTATGTTTGTTTTCATGTCAACGATTTAGTCTGTGAAAATCCAAGTCTTTCAGATTTTCACTTTTAGTTATGCTATTTTTCTTCCCTCGTTTGGCTTCCAATCATTGCATTTATGTCATTTTTGTTTTAAAATGTCATTCCTTGAAAATCCTAGTCTTTCAGATTTTCACTTCTAGCTATGTTATTTTGCTTCCCTCATTTACGTCATTTTTGTTTGAAAATGTCATTCCTCCTACTTTTTAATTTTTTTTATAGTTTCATAGCATTCCATAACTTTGAAGCCATTTGAACTAATTGTAGTTGAATTTAGTTTATTTATTTAGGTCAGTAATTTGACTCATATATTGTGTAACAAAGACTCTAAAACTTAAGAGGATAAGTATTATTATTTGATTTAATTTGGAGCAACAAGAGATTGATTCCATATTGTACAAAATATAAGAGCATTAATGGGGAGGAGTGAAAAGTTTGTGGATTTGATGTTTGAGTTTGGTCTTTTTTCCTTAGGTAGAAAGACCAATTTGGTCTTTGAACTATTGATTTGAACTACTCTTTCTCATTATTTGATTTGAGTATACATGTTGCATCCCTGCTCCACCTTCATTTAACTGATTGCCAAATCCGTCCCATTGGAGATGTGGCCCTAGTGATGTTTATTTTGATGTCCCCGGTCATTTTAAATGCTTGTCTGGTGTCTAAGCATACATTTTATTTGCTAACTGACTATGTTTATCGTTCTGTAGGAAGCTCTGTATGAGAGAAGATGGACGTCAACAAGTATGCATTGTTGGATTGCAGGAATTCGAAGTTTCAGATGTACAAATCGTCAAAGAGTATATTGAGAAAGGAAGTTCTTCAAGAAGTACAGGATCAACAGGTGCCAATGAGGAGTCTTCCAGATCACATGCTATTTTACAACTTGTTGTTAAGAAGCACAGTGAAGTGAAAGAATCAAAGCGGAATAACGATGTTAACGAGTCTAAAGGTGGAAAAGTTGTTGGGAAGATTTCTTTTATTGATCTTGCCGGTAGTGAAAGAGGTGCCGACACCACAGATAATGATCGACAAACAAGGTATATTTCTGCACTCTATTGTCATATCCTTCTCTGGTTCTGTAGATATAAATTGGCAGTGATTATCTCTTGTTGTTTATTATTGTGATTTAATGGTATGGAATATGTTCTTTGCATCCTATGCTAACATTTTCACCACTTAACATATGCCTTAGCTCGGTGACAAATATTTCAGTCAGGAGAGGGATTGTTCCATTTGTACATGTGCAACGTAGGGAGGCTATAAACTTTGTAAACAAGGGTTTTAGGATTCAATGAAGTAGTAAAAAGGAAGTAGCACTTAGAAAAGACATCATAATGCCCAGTTGAATACTGAAGAGAACATTAGATCGGAGGGTATAAATAATTGTAGAAGATTCCATGTAGTTTTGCTATAGGATTCATGTAGGTGACCCCAACCAATTTGGGATATGGCTTTGTTCAGTTATTTACGATTGAATCTTGTCTTCAGCCGTATGTTCATTCAATCATGGCATGGAATAATCCAAAAATTCATCTGAGTTCAATTATGGTTGGTCTATGGGTAGTTTGATCTGTTGGGTGTGGTTAGAGGGGTTTGGGGAATGCTAGTAGCCCCAACTTTGGTGATAAGGATCATTCTGGTCTGGTCTGGTCGTTTGCTGCTAAATTAATCAAGTTGCAATATGCACACCAATAGCTATTCTAATCTCGAATGATTGAATGGATATGGGAGACCAAGATCATATATATTGTAATCATACATGTGTAGCCGAGTTGATCTTTATTTGTTTCATCTGTTTGGGTAAGGCATAGTCAGTTAACTGTAATTTTTTGTTAATTTTTTAAATGTAAGTATTTTATTGACAATTTACTGATTTACTAGGTATTTATGGAGTTGCGTTGTTTCTACATCGCCAGGTTATTGATTGATTGCTATATGGAAACTTTTCCCTTTATGCATTTTTTCTAAAGCTGGCTGTCAATTAATTTCAGGATTGAGGGTGCAGAGATCAACAAGAGTCTTTTGGCTTTAAAGGAGTGTATTCGGGCATTAGACAATGATCAGCTCCATATTCCATTTCGTGGCAGTAAACTCACAGAAGTGCTCCGCGACTCCTTTGTTGGCAACTCAAAAACTGTTATGATCTCTTGCATTTCTCCCAATGCAGGTTCATGTGAACATACCCTTAATACTTTAAGATATGCTGATCGGTATGTTTCTTCCTCTGATTATGACCTTCAACTGATGTAATATCTTTTTAGCATTGCATTCTGCATTTTACTGAAAAATGTTGATCTAATTTACAGGGTTAAAAGTCTTTCAAAAAGTGGAAATCCAAGAAAAGACCAGGCTGTAAATTCATTGCCTCCAAGCAGTAAGGATGGATCAGCTGCATCTTCTCTTCCGGTTTCAGCTGATGCAGAGGAAATTTATGAGCAACGTCAAGAAACAAGGACATCAGATATGGGTAGAAGGATTATAGAAAAAGAAAATCGATCATTAAGTTATAATAATTTTGATGTTGACCGGCAGCCTCAAAGTTTTCTTCCAAGTTACAATGGATGGGAGGAAAGTGGTGTGGCTTCTGGTTCCTCAGATAAGGAAAAGTTTGATTCTAAAAATTCCTATGCTACAACTCCAAAGATGCACACATCACGCTCCCAAAACTCAGTTAATGCAGAAGAGGTAGTGCAAAAGGTGTCACCGCCTCGCAGAAAAGCTGCTAGAGATGAAAGATCAGAAAACACGGGGAACAGGCCGAGAAAAGATGGTGGTGGATCCGATCCCTCCACAACAATCTCCAAGCAACATAGTTCCAATAACGTACCATTTAGACAATTTGAGTCAGAAATTCCTCCTGATGGAAATATCAATGAGCTTCTTGAGGTTGTAAAATGATTCATGCATTGTCATTTTCAAATGCTAAGTTTCATTAGAAGATTATGTTTACTCATCATTTATTTCTTTATGGAATATTGCAGGAAGAAGAGGCTCTAATTGCAGCACATAGAAAAGAAATCGAGGATACTATGGAGATAGTTCGTGAAGTAAGTGATATTGGTCTCATATCTCTGTGGGTTAACATCTATTATTGGCATGTTTGCAATTGCACATACCATACCTTGTTTTTCTTTTATATAAATATCAGTTACTTGTGGTAGAAAACATTCGGGGGTGTAGGGTTCAATTAGTGAGTGATTTGATCTGTTTTGTATACCAGGAAATGAAACTTTTGGCAGAGGTGGAACAACCAGGCAGCCAAATTGACAATTATGTGACTCAGCTGAGTTTTGTGCTGTCACGTAAGGCAGCGGGTCTTGTCAGTCTTCAAGCCCGGCTTGCTAGGTTCCAGCATAGACTAAAAGAACAGGAGATTCTGAGTCGGAAAAGAGTACCACGATAGATACTTCATGTATGTTTATATGTTTTACAATAATGACACTCCTTCTTAGCTATCCTATGTGGCTTTATAGAAAATTATTTGTTTGCTTCTGTATCTGATATTTTGGTGTCTATTTCAATTTGATACCCCTACAGTTGAGAAGCTTGGGAATCTCTTCAGAAATGGAAGAGCACAGATGCCGTGGCCTTTTATAATTGTGGCCTTTTATAAATGTATTGTCAAATATGTACTTTAGGTGAGTTTGATGGCTTATGTGAAGTTTTGGCCGATAATGTCATTATGAATTGTTTAATATAACTTGGAAACAACATTTGCTTTGCAAGATTTTATTCCCAAATGAAATCAAAAAAACAAAATAAACAGTACAAGAGGGTGTTTAGCTGTTTATGGATGGCGAGGTCAAATTTTACTGTTTCTCCTTTAAAGCTGTGAATTTTACTATTTCTCCTTTAAAGCTGTGAATTTTCAGTTAAGTTGTTATATTGCTTTGTAGCGGGAAGCTCATCCAAACCTGAACTCGCATTGCATTTCAACTCAAAATTCAGAATCGATGAAAACAATATCAAAAATGCAAAATAATTTTAATTCTTATGAAGGATTTTGGGAACAAAATCCATAACTGAACGGAATTACATAAATTACGATCCACTAAATTAGAAAATTATGATCAGAAATTTTACAAACATTACGGAAACTAGATGTCTACTTCATAGGAATCATCTTCTTAATCTGGATGATAATTTTTAACCTCTTCTTCCTCAACCGGAATGACATCATACTCCACGTTCTCTTCATCTTGATCGATAGGCTCTTTTTTTCCCTTCATAATCTAATAGAGCGGCAGGTACTGCAAAAGGATCATATACATCTACTTCTCACCACCACTTAAGTCTGGGTGTGATCGGGATATCAATGTTACTTAAACTGGGGTGGTATTCAGGTCCAATCAACCGTCTCACTATAAGGTTATTGCTTTTTTTTAGAAGAAAAAAAAATACAAAAGAGCTAAGAGTGATATTTTTGGATGTGGAGCATAGTTGTTCACTATATTTGAAGGGAGAAAAAGTCGTTGGTCTCAATATAAACGCCTCATGCATCTCCAATGACTATTTTTTTCAATTCTTATACTGCTATATTTATTAAAATAAATTTGACTGTACATTATCCGAATTACGTAATAAGAATTACATAAAACTAAACCTTCCTAAATAAAAACACTTCGTCTACTGATAAAAAAAAAAAACACTTCGTCTCTACACGTGTTTTGCCACTTGAATCTTAGGTTATTCGTGATATGTCCTTGTCCTCCATTTTCATAATTCGCTTGAGATACATGTTAGAAGATGAATACATACATAGTTGTAGTAAGGCGCTGATATTGACTTTTCGTAAACAATTTATGCTCCATATTGGGCATATCCTTCGAGATACACTACTTAAAACCTTTTGTATGTTCAAAGGTGAGACTATTGTTTTTGAATAAAATGACTGATATATATAGCTGATGAAAGTGGCTGTTCATGAGAGTCACACGCCCACATGCATTAAGTGCTCAAGTGTCGTAGTCTTGATTACCATTAATTTTACTGGACCCATGACAAATTTATCAGCGACTTAATTACTTGGTACATACTCCATTTAATTAAAGTAAAGACACATAATGATATAAACACATTATTTTGTTCTATACTTTATCAATGTGCTACCAACCACATTTACGCAAATTAAAATGTTCCAACAATACACCTATCTTGTACGGATTTTGTTTGCCTCTAGCCTCATCTTCGAGATATCTTGGAGTGTTTAAGCTTGGTCTTTCTCTTTCCCATGTTGACGAATAATGGTAGGTCGGTTTGATAGAAACTATTGTAGATTCAAGGAGGAAAAATTGTTCTAGAAGTGGATATGGTGATTTTTTTTATCAGCAAATATTATTAAGAACCAGGTTTTCAAACTGAAAAACAAGGCTATGGGTTAAACCCACCATAACCGACACGAGCATGCTTAGTAGCATCTCAAACCAGAAAACCAAACCCAGAAAACGGGGAACAAAAGGTTTAATACCCACATTTTACTATCTTGAAGCAAACTTAAACAATCCAACCAGGGGCAAAAGAAACCAATACCCAAGACTCTAAGAAGCAAAATTTTCCTCACATGAAGAACAACACAAATACAGACTCTAAGAAGCCAGATATACCCAACATTAAGCACAAAACAGAACAAAGATCAGAGACCCCAGAGAACCTCAGGTCGCCAAAACTTCAATTCCAAAGTCTAGACCAACACCAAACCAGTGGTGATAACAAAAAACACTCTGTCCTCCGTTACCCGAGGGTAACTCACCTCCAGCCAGCACTAAGAGGTGATCCGGCAGAGGAGAACCGGTATCAAACTAGATACCGAGTGTATATGTTACCCCCAAAAATAGCCCTTACTCCCAAAAACCCCCAATCGGACCCTACAGTCGTCGGTCAACATTGGGAACGACCAGTCCGACATCTCTGAAAATAGAGACAAATGGATTAAAAGAAGAGAGACTAAACCTCGAGGAAGACCACAAAAATTGGAACAACAACCCGCTACCAAACCAGTAGATCTAAGAAAAAAATCTCGGCGATGAGTGCTTCTCCGCTTCAAAGAATCTTCAGAACCAAACGCCAACCTGGAAAACCCTTGCCGGTAGTCCAAGCACTCAGACGAGGCCTAGAACCCCAACCATCAAGAACAGAGGAAAAGGATAGAGCAAATCTGGGGTTGGAGAACTCATGAAACCAAGATCTCTTCGCCTACGAGTAGATCTGAGGCAAGGTTTCCAAAACTACGAAGATCCCCACCAGGATCGGTGGAGAAACGTCTCCCACAAGCAGATCAGAAAGAGAAAGGTCGCTGGCGTCGAAAGGAAGGGGGACAAGAGGGAGGAGGAAAAGGGAAACTAAAGTCGGAAAGGGGGGAGAGAAGAGGATGGAAGCCACCGACGTCGTCTCTGGTTCTCGAGGAAACCAGATCTAACGTCGGCGGCTTCAAAACGAGGGGAAAAGGGTTGGGCTTGTGTGGAAGAAGAGAGAAGCGAGAGAGACCTTTCTAGAGATAACCTATCCCTTTTTAACTTTGTACTCACAAAAGGCAAGCAATGTAGTGGATATGGTGATTGAGTCGCTTATAAATATGAGCGATAAGAATTGAAGAAGAGGAGAAAATTAATTTGCAAAGGGGAGTATGTAAATATTTGAGAATTATGCGAAACGCTTGGTATTTGGGCATTATAGTTGTTGCAATTCAAATCGAGGGTGAACGATGCTGATTCGATGATAAATTGCTTGACTTGAATTCGTCGGACGACGTCAAATCACCTTACAAGTTTTGTCACGCCCCAAATCCGGTTTTGACCGGTCTCGAGACGTGAACTAAAGACGATGAATAAATATATAAAAGAAAATATTTAATAATGTAAACTCCATAATTATGGTATGCATAAAACCAAAGTCAAGAGTCAACAACTCTGAAATTAACCGGAAATAGAGTCAAAATAAACCAATACGTCTCTAGGATAAATCTCGGTTCCCAAGGAGCTCCCGAGCCTTGAGATCACCTCTAGAACTACTCAATAAAGAAACATGTACAACAACAACAAGAAGAGGGGTGAGCTTACGCTTAGTAGGAAAAAAACAGTAAAGTAAAATAAACCCCGTTTAAGTGTAAAAACAATCAGAACAAGTAAACAGAGTTTACAACTAGAATGATTAATCGAAAGGTGTTGTAAATAAAGTCCAAATAGAAGTTCCAATGCTTTAAAGAAGGTAACACTCAGGGAAAACAACGGACAATAACGAATGTAATACTTTGGAGAAGATAATACTCAAGGATATCAATGGAAAGAGAGCAAACTTATGAAAGGAATTAATTAAATGAGTACACGATACTTAAATGTTTAATATTAAATTCTAAGACTCTGATCCGTACACTGACTAGTACATCATATCAGAATGCCCTCGATCCGGAGGGAAACACTGTCATCGGGATTTCCGGAAAAGTTCCCTAGGAACGCACGTTCTCGGAAGTCCCTGAGAATGTCCCCAAAGGACCATAGATCATCGAGATAAAGTGAGTCTCTCCGGAACGCGTAGCATCGGAAGAGAACATAAAGTACCAAGCCGGAACATCCTCCGGTCTTGGTCTTCCCGGAACACGTAGCATCGGGGTGGAACCAATCTTTCCGGAACACGTAGCATCGGATAAGACACTACAGTACCGTGCCGGAACATCCCTCGGCCTCAGTCTTCCCGGAACACGTAGCATCGGGGTGGAACCAATCTTTCCGAAACACGTAGCATTGGATAAGACAATACAGTACCGGCCCAGAACATCTCTCGGCCTCGGTCTTCCCGGAACACGTAGCATCGGGGTGGAACCAATCTTTCCAGAACACGTAGCATCGGATAAGACAATAATCTACCCAACCGGAATGTCTCTCGGTATAGGTTTTCCCGAAACACGTAGCATCGGGGTGAAGCAACAATGTAAACGTACCGGACCGGATTACCCCTTGGTCGGATATCAGTCCAGAAACACCCTCGGCAAGTAAACAACAAAGGCACGTAAATTATCGACAAGGCATAACACAACAAACTCATACGATCAACCAAGCTTACCGGTATAACTTACCAACCACGTATCATCGGTCTATCACTCACCCGATCATATCTTAGGCACAACCAATTCACATTGAAACAAACATTCAACCAATCACATCGCATTCATTTCATTCCTTCAACCAATCACATCACATTCATTTCATTCATTCACATGATAATCAACTTAAATTTATCTAGTTTAGTATGACTCTTAAATTAACCTAAAGACGGAGCATGCATCGACCTTAAAACGAACAAACATCGGTAAACACAATCAACAAGCAATCCTAAGGCTCGACATGGCCATTCTACCAGCACATTATACCAACACCTATGACACGACATGGCTCGTAGGTCGTTCGCATGTTATAAGACTACTCTAGTCAATACCGTCTTATATGCATACTAGTTATTTATCTGGTTATTAGGTTTCCCTATAGGCATACTATTAGCAGTTCTTAATTTAGGAGTAGAGTTTACGGCTTTTCCCTACCTCAAGACGATACAACAGCTGCGTCTCCTAGCTGCTGACGTCCTGGCCTAACTCCGGTCTTCTCGGGCGAAGTCCGCGAAGTCCAAGTCTGGGTTTTAACAGTTAAAGTCCAAAATCAGTCCAGTTCCAGATAGGTCAGTCCTTTAAATTAACAGTTTGTCTTTTAATTAAAATGATAGGTCCGAAAATTATCTGATTTTAATCCGAATCGTAATTAAATTAATTAGATTAATTAATTCTTTCTGTACGACCCGTGTCCGACCCGAACCCGGCTCTAATCCGGAAACCGAATATGAAACCGACCCAGATCCGAGTCCAGACCCGGACCGACCCGAGCCTGACCCAAACCCGGGTCCAGATCCGAGTCCAGGATCCAACTCATGTCCGGGCCTAAGGCCCAAACTCGAGCTGGAGCCCAGACTTGGTTTTGGCCCAAGTTCGGTTCCAAGCCCAGGCCTGAAGCCCAGTTCTGGACTGATCCAGGCCCGTCCGCGGCTCAGTTCAGGTCTAGGCCCGTCTCTGGCCTGAGGCGTGAACGGAGGCGACGACGCTAGGGTTACGGCTCAGCTCCGGCGACGACGGCGGCGCCGGGAAGCTCGACGACGGTTCTTGACGGCGGTGGAGGCGTCAGGAGCTCGGGAAGTCGATGGGAAGGGTGGTTGGGGCGAGACCCGAGCTCTCCCGGACAGATCTGACGGCCAAAGGGGCTCGCCGGCGTGGGAGTTCCAGATCTGGAACTCGAGAGCTCTGGCGACGCTCTCCGACCGTACCCGACCACAAACGAGCTCAGAGCTCGCGATTTTCCGGCGAGAAGGGTGGTGAGGAAGGTGGATCTGGTCAGGATCTGACTCACCGTCGTTGGTTCTGCCTGATTCAGGCACGGTGAAGCCTGAGCGGGAAGCGGCGACGACAAGGGTTTGAATCAAAGAAGGAGAAGGGCGAGGGGATTTCTGGTGTAGGGGTTTGGTCACGGGTTGAAGTAGAAGATGGAGAAGAAGGAGAAGAGAGGAAGGTGGAGAAGTTCGGAGGAGGTGGAGATGGTCGGAGAAGAAGGGACGGCGGCGATGGAAGCTCGGGTTCGCGAGAGAGAGCGAGAAGTCGAGAGGTTGAAGATGACCTCGATAATCGCGCGCACAAATGAGAGCTGAAGCGGCGCTGCGATGCTTTTGTCGTTAGGGTTGGGCCGCGTGAGTTACGGGCCTGAGTTCGCAAAGGTGGGCTTGGTCTGCTCCGGCCCAAAACGTGGGTCTGACCTGACCCAACCCAACCTCATTCCTTTTCCCCCTTTTTTTTTGAAGTCGATACAAAATTCGACTCGTTCCTCAACCCAACGACGTTTCCAACGAAAAATTATCGAGATAAAAACTCAGGTCTTTACAAATTTTATTCGGATAAAGAGTTAGGAATTCCCCAACAAGATCGCCACTAATTCTCATGCGCTGTAAATGCTCTTGGAGCATGTCATTTTCAGCTAGAATAACCAAACCGGTCTAATACGATTGCTTCAATATGGTCTGGCTAACTTTTCTATTCTAAGTAGTTGATATAAATCAAACAAATAATCAGTATTTTTTAAGTCTAATTATATTAAATATCAACTAATTAGATCCGTAATTAATTGAAATAAGTCAAATAAATTAATACGTGTTGTTATGTCGAGGTTAAAAGTTTCAAACCAACCCTAAATAGGTGCTTTGCCGATAAAAAAACCCTAAACAAATTGTGTATAAATGTTTAAGAGACTTAAATTTGATTTTTTCCCGCTTTTTTCTGCTACTCGGAAAAATCGAAAAAATAAAGGCCAAAAATACTAGCAAAAAATCAGGCAGAGAGAATGAAGAAAAACAAATCATTCGAATCAAGTTGTAAATGACAAATGAATATTGATAGAGCTGTAATTGTATTAGAGAAGTTTTTTTTTTCTTTTGTTTTTTGATAAATGATGATTTTATTAGAAAATAAGTATTTAAAAAAAATACAGAGGAAAGTCAATAATACCCAAGTCGGGGATCAACCTCAGGACCTCAGAAAAATAAAATGAACAAACTCATAGAACCAATGAACCAGAGACACGAAAAGGACAGAAAAACATAAAGCAACAATAATCGTCCCTGCACCACCACCAAAACACCACACAAGACAAAAAATACCTCTCTTCTCTAAAAATCTCAACAATTGCTCCATCTCGCCGAAATATTTGAAACGGTCCACCCAGCAACTAAGAAGACGGTAATTAGTAAGGGGAAACCTACTCTCCTCTTCGCCACAAACGTTCTCGTAATCTAAGTCGACATCACTACCCAAGTCAATTTTATCGATAATCTCGTGTTCCAAGTTATTGAACGAATCCAGATATATTTGCATGAATTCAAGGCCTTTTGACCACCCGCCTGTATTGAAAAAGGTTGATGTAGAGTTGTAGTTATAAAAATGACACATTTTAAAAATCATGAAATCAAATTAATCAGTGGCCAATGGAAAAGATATGGAAGCGTACGTAATTAAAGATGAAGTACAATGGAAAAGAGCAAGACCAATTCGTAATCCGTGGATTTCGAACGCTATCTCTATAACGAGATGCCCGAATTACTAGGGAGAATGGTTGGGAGGCACGTGCCATGGTTGTAGTGACGGTCGAGAAAACGTCGGTGGTGATCACTTCCTGTGTCACACCCTAAATCCGGTTTTGGCCGGACTCGAGACGTGACCTGAAACAATCGAGATAAAAGTGGTAAAATTGTATAAACTCTTTTAAAGTTGAAAGCGAGTCCAAGGGATTCTGGGAAATGCCTCCAAGGGACCATATGTCATAGGGAACCAAGGTAGTGCTCCACTGGGACGCACGCCCTTGGGTGAAACCTCAGTAACCATCTCTCATGAAATAATCCACTCAATATCCCGCAGGATCTGCCGAGCCCTCAGGCTCCTCTCATCACTCAATATCCCGCAGGATCTGCCAATAATCAATAAATATCCCGCAGGATCTGCCAATAACCAATTCTCGTAATATCCAGTAACCAATGCCCTCAGGCTCCAATACTCAATCAATATCTCACTGTATCTGTCCAACTCCAACCACCACAACGACACCGGATTACCCCCCGGTGTAGTACCGAACCAAACAACCGAACAAACAAACAATTCAAGAATAAGAATAAGGAAAATGTACTATAACTTATCCATCAATCAATAATTATCGAATCACACTTCCACCACAACACACAAAGACATTCACTTAATCCTCAATCTTAGAAGTACACACGTTCATCAATACATACCACAGGTGATTCATACCCACAATTACCCTTACCGTCATACTTACCTATCACGAACCATCGGTACATCGATCACCTGATTGTACCCCTTGGCACAACCAGTCATACTCGATCATCCGTTCTATCAACAATTATATCAACACAATCACTCAATCAACCAAGTAAGCATTCAACCAATCAACAATCATGTGAACGATCAATTAAGCATTCAATCATACAAGCTAACTAATTTCATTAGACTCTTAAATTATCCTAATAACTAGCAACCAAGCATGTGAACCTAGCACACAACTAATCCGAGAGCTCTTCACAGCCTCTCTACCAGTAAATCAAGTCTCAAGTATTGAAAGCGAGTTACACTAGTCATCTTCATCCTAAGCATGCATACTAGATTCATCCATTTATTAGTAATTGATATACGATTATTCTAATTATTCGCATCCTATAGGCAATTCTAGGACCTTTCCGATTTTATTATCCTAACATGCATTCTAAGCGTTTAAATAAGAAGTTAAGACTTTCCCTACCTCTTGGTAAATCTCTAAAACTCTGTCGTCAATCTCGGTAATCTCTTCTATGTTCTTCACACGGGTTCCGGCGTGATCTTCGTTCTTCTAGCTCGGGTCCAAGTTCTTTGTTCTCGGGCGAAGTCCCGTCTAGGATTGACAAATAAAATGTCCAAATCAAAACCAGTAAATGTCCAAAGGTCCACTGATTAAACCAAAAAGTCTTTTAATTATCCAATTAAAACCAATTAATTTAATTTAATTAATTAATTGAAACTGATTTTAAAATCATTTTCTTTTACTGTCGGGTTGACCCGGATCCGAGCCCGAACCCGGTCCAGACCCGTGTCCAGACCCGGTCCTGAAGTCCAACTGAGCCCAAGGCCCGAACTTGGTCAGGTCCACACTGACCTTATCATGACCCAAACCTTTTGCCCGGCCCAAGGCCTTCTCGGCCCAAGGTCTTCTGGCCCAAAGCCTGTTTGGCCACGAGCTCGAGTGTGCCCTAGCTCCGGTGACGTCTCCGGCGAGCAATGGTGCTCCGGCCACCGACCACCGCGTTAGATACGCTCGGCATCGGGAGGAGACAGAGCGACGAGGGGCGGAGGGTTGCTGGTGACGTCGTAGCCGTGACGGCAAGGCCTGGGATGTGACTCCCGTTCGTCTTCTTTCAGATCTAGAGAATCAGCTTCGCCGGCGAGGGTCCCGTCTGCATCTGCTCGCAACGAGCTCGGGAGGCTCGATTCCTGGCGAGGTGAATTCAAAATCGAAGAGGGAAGAGGCCTAGGAGGCACCCACCGCTCGATTCGCTGTCGCCGGCGTGGGTTGAACCGGAGAGCTCGAACCCGAGGTGTTCCGGCGACGTCTTCTCGATTTTACTTGTCATGGCTTGACTTGCTCGAGCAGAGGAGGTCGTGAGCGGTGGTGAGGAAGGAGGAAGAAGATGGAGACGGTGGGGACGGCGAATGATGCCGGCGAAGGGACGACCGCGCCAGAATCGTTCCTGGTTCGCGAGCGATGGAGAAGAAGCGCGAGGGAGAGGAGACGCAGCTCTTGTCTCGGTTCGCGTGCGCGTTACTGAGGAATGTGAAGCGGCGCTCTAGGGTTAGGTAAAGCGAATGGGTCAGGTTCGCGTGTTCGTGGGCTCGCGCACGAGTGCCTTGAGCTCGGCTCTGAAGGCCCAAGGTCAGCCTACCAGCCCTTCTCTCCTTCTTCTTTCCCCCCCTTTTTCTTTTTTTTTTGAATTTTCTTTTCAAATAAAACCTGTTTCAAATAACCACCTTCACGTTTCTGATTTCACAAAAACTACCCCTTCGTAAAGGAGTGGGGTTTTACATCCTGACTCGACCTGTAGATGCCCATTGTACGTAATTGGGGACACTTGAGGGCATAGCGGGTATTTAGGGAGAACACCAGGAAGTGTGGAAATCATTGGGCCAAACTTGCACTGCCCTTGGTAGAGCGGGGTGTGCGTCCCCACACACACCCCGTTGCTGATGGAGCTACTCATGGATCCTGGTGAGGCTGCTGGGCAGGCCTCGCCTTGATCGTAGTCAGAGCACTTGTATCCTTTTTCAAGAGCGGGGCTTCTAGATTCCACGAGGTTTACAAGGACTTTGCACCAACTTGAGGTGGTCCCGAGTTAGGCAATAAGTTTTGTATCGCTCCTGCCTCGCTTGGTCTTGTGGTCCAAGCTCTATTAGAGGACGAGTTAGGAAGAATGGACACAATACACCTCTTCCCTACTGGTGATGATGCTTTAGGAAAGAAGATTTGGACCGAGTTCGGGGATGAGAGGGTCCCTAGAGTAGGGTCGGAAGCTCGGAGTTTCTTGGATGCGAAGGTGCGGGAATGGCATCTTCCCATCCTGGTGGTGCCTCGACATGGTTCTCTCCAATGCCTCTAAGGAGATATCGTAGTGTGGCGGGGTAGGGGGTGGTAGTTCGAGGACGTTCAAACCCCTCTAGAGAAGCCTTATGAATCTACATTGGCATTGATTGTGTGGTGATGTCATCCTCCACTTCCCTTTGGATAGCCCGTTTAGGGTTTGGCGCAACCCGAAGTCCAGCCTTAGAACATGTACGAGTTCTCGGGTGGACGCCAAGACATGCCAGTCATGTACGGCGTGGTAGTATGAGATAACTGCCCCATCCTAGGTACATGATGGCCGGAGGATAGACCAACTTCACCAGGAAGCCACTTGATGAGGGCATGAGTGGAGGCAACAATTAAGCTCCCGAGCAGATGACGGACGGAGCCAGGGATGCTAGCCTCGTACTAGAGAGCATCTATAGTACCCGTGTTGTGGAGGAACGTCGTCCCGATCGAAGATCATGGGAGGTGTAAGCTGGCATGAGAGAGAGGGGACGATCGTTCGTCTAGTATCGAACCTGTTTTAAGGACGATTGGGTCGGTGGCGGGGGCAGTTCCGGGGAAACAAACCCACGTGAGGGACAATATCGACACCCGTGTTGGGCACCACGTGAGAGAGTGACAACTGGTCATCTTTCTCGAGCACGATTGGATTGAAGGTCGTCATACGGGGCACTTGGATGGAAAAGGCCAAGGATGGAGGCGAGGTTTCAATTAAGGCATCATGGACATGAGTAAGGGCGAGCTTCATCGGAGAGGATGAGAGTAGTGCATAGGTCTTCAGAGGGAGATAGTTTAAGAAAAATATAAAGGTTTTGATTATATTCTAATCACCAAAACCTTTAATTGTATGTATCGTTGTATTTATTATCATTTTTTACGCTCCTGATCTAACTTGTATCCATTTTTAGATATATCAAAATTCGAGCTCAAACATTATGCATATGGAGGTAATTGAACTTACGACTCAAGATATGTCTACACAAAATCCATACTACTTGGAGTCTTTAAATGTTGTTCAAATATGAAAATCCATTGGTGTAGCCATGATTAAGAGCATCTGCGTCCAAAGTTGGTATGCTAATATTTTGGGCGAGACGTTTTGTGAACATTGGGATAATCGGCGCAAGAAAAAAAAACTGGCGCTTCAGTGTGACGGTTTGGAAGTGACGGGATTAACTCCACATGAAAACGTCAGCGCCAACAATAATTGACCCCCCCCCCCCCTAAAAAAATCAATTTTTGTATTAGAATAATCAGACTTAAAGACAAAATTAAATACTAGTTGATCATAAATTACTATAAATTGAGTTGCTCTTGTACACAAAAATCACAATTTGTGATTCTTTTCTCCACCTATATCATACTTACAAACAACGAAAGGGTCCACAATTACCTTATTCATAATATATTGAAAGAAAACCTCATCGAGCATATTTGGAATCTTTTTGACGAACATGATTGATTACTTTCATTGTACTTTTTTTATTTCTAGTTTCCTACTTTTCACTTTGGCGTATGGCAATTATCAATGTATGGTCGCTTTCGGTTTTATAATATTAATGTGATTTCTATTTGTATATTTTTTTGATTTTATAACTTATTAATATAGTTATTTTTCTAGTATAAGCCTCACCTTTTAACCTTAACGGGCTGAAGAACTGCAAATGAAATTGTTTAAGTCCAGCTACAACAAAAGAAAGAAACTGAGTTTTTTTTTCTTTTAGCCTCAACCATTTAGCCTCGGGCAGGTTGAAGGACTACGGATGCTCTAAGAGAATCTCCAATCGATGGCGGAACGCTGGCGGATAGACGCTGTCATAGGGGAAATATTAGCGGAAAAAAGAGAAATGTTGACGGATAGCTGACGGATAGTAGCGTCAGTAAGATTACTGATGGCTCTATCCGCCGGCGGATACGAAAAGTGAAGAAAAACCTCTTTTAGCCTCGTGACTGCGAATATTTTTTGTATCTGTCGATTGATACAAAAACTTATTAGTTTTTTTTATTCTTTTACCTCCTTCTTTCAGTCAACAAAGATGGTGCACTTAGGAGACACTGCATTTGATGTAGCGCATTTAATGTAGCGCCTCCTAAGTGCTACATAAGAGGGTCAGTAGTCCACAACTACTTAAACTCATCCATCAACTACTTCATCAAGACATTTAAACACTTGCTAAGAGACTTTATACTAGATATCAAGAGTGAAAGACGTTGAACTCTATTTTCATGCACATTGAAGGGGGTAAATATACGAGATCACAACTAAGGTCCACATGTTATACGAAGTAAAATCTTTACCGAGTGAAGTAAATATGTCTGTGCACACATCAATATGAACTTTGCGAATATCGTTCGCGAACGTTGGATATTCGTTGTCAAACTACTTCCAGGATTCATCGCTGGTTTCCTTAAAAAGTCGTGGTCACTCACATTCTCTTTTAATACCACCACATTTTCTCAACGGTATGAGCCGAACTAAAAAACCTCAAGAGTCGTGGAATCAATGGGAACCACTTCCATGTCTTCTTAAGAATCAGTTTCTTCTATTTCCCAGCAGTTGATGCCCATCTTTTTTCACCATATACATGAAAATTAGTCAATTTGTCATCTTCAGGCATGTATAACAAATAAAAATCGAAACAACAAGCATGATAGGTCTTATAAGTCATTCTTACCCTCTTCAAGACCTTTTTCGCTTATTTTCACCCTTTTGGGTATTTGTTATCTTTCTGCAAAATACTATGCATTAATTGGAAATGGTCATTAGAAAATTCATTCAACCAACCTTACTTTTCTTTTAGCAATATCAACGTCGAAATAGTGTTAAATTTTGTTGTAGAAGAACCTTCATATGATGAAATTTCCCCATCCACCATTAACCGGTTGTAGTTTCGAGTTGCTAACTCATCAACAACACCGCGTTCACTCATTAGAGGAATGTCATACTGAACACGAAATGGTGCCACATTCTCAATGTAATCCACTATAGGATTCACATGAACATCATCCATGTCTTGGTTAACCGCATTACTTGATGCGATGTTACCACTTCTTCTTTTCGATGCTATGTGGTCCTCGTAAGGATGAAGCTCACTAACTTCACCATCATAGATCTATCTTATGTACCCCATTCACGATTCCATACCCCAATAAATGTATGAAAATACTATGACCTTCCCATCACATGGAGTGGACATAATGTGTGCATAGACATCTATACTTGTTCTGGCACGATGTTCAATGTTCTTCAAAAAACTTTTTAAATGTTGTTACGCCATTAAATATTTAAGGTTGTTCTTGTCTCGCGAATTCATCCAACCACAATCCATATTTCCCTATATCCAAACAAATACAAAATAATACAACATGTGCAAAATTCAATTACAGTTAATTTCAAACAAATAACCCGATCATAAGCATACCATAATTTCAAATTTATTCATCGATTCACATTTATGAATTACTATAATAAATAATAATAATCCGACTATTTAATTACTTTTATATCACAATCACATATAAATAATCCGATCATGAACAATGCCTACGTACATATATTTTATCTATTATGCATACAATATTAACTACCTAAAACCGGATAGCTAATTTTTCAAAACTAATTAATATAATCTAGGGAAAACTATCAATACCTACCCAAAACCATGCCACTTTAACTGATGTTTACCATGAAGTTTAAAGTTAACCGATAAATACCCTAAAGTTTCAAAATCAAACTCAGACCCCCTTCCGCCAGTCAGCTCAGACAGTTTACTGTTCACTATTCATAAAATGACCAAAATACCCCTAACATATATATGATTTTATTTTAATAGTAAATATGATTTATTCAATTAAACTAAACTAACTAAGTACCTAAACTATCTCTAATTACCCTTATCTCTAAGTAATTACCTAAACTAATTTGTGTAGTTTCAACCCTAAAAACACTAAGCCGTCACAGACGGCTTCATTCTTTTCATCTGATCCACATATGAGCTTCATCTCTTCACCTTCATCTTACCCAACGCGACCACGACGTAAAATAGAGCTTGTCGAGCTTCACAGACAGCGTGAAGTAGAGCTTGTCGAGCGCGAACATCGGAAACAGGGACTCCGTCACGATGATCGGGAGCATCAGGTTGAAGTCGAACAGCGCCGCCATTGATGGGTCGGCGAGGGCTAGCTATGAGGTGGCGGCGGCGATGGCGAGGAGGGAGATGGATTTGATAGAAGTTGAGGTTAGGGTTTTGGGGATGGGGATTTGAGAGGAGATTGGGGGCTTGGGTTTGGGGGAGGCTTTATGTTTGAGGGAAGAAGCTGGTGTTGTTGAGTCGGAGGATTTGGGTTTTGGGAGGAAGAAGCTAATTTGGGAGGATTTGGGTTTGGCCGGAGATTGGAGGCTTGGGTTTTGTTGAATCGGAGACAAATCGACGCAGATGGACATGTAATCTCTGCCATGGTAGAACCAGATTCATGGAATGTTTTGTTTCTTCCTATTTCTTCCTACAGACCTAAAATTTTCTTCTCTTCCTACAGTTCAATTTTGGGGTTCAATTTATGTCCATGCGTAGAACTAGATTCATGGTGCCGGAGAAGCCGAGGTGTGCCCGGAGAAGTAACAAAAAAAAAATCAGATCAATGATTTCTTTTATAAAACTTTAAAACAATAATTAGTTATGTCAGAAAATAAAAAGAATTATCAAATCCAAAAAAATGTTAAAATAAAAGTTTTTAAAAAAAAGGATTCAAAAAAATAAATGAGTTCTTTTATAAAAAATATATAAATAACAACTGATTTTTAAAATAATAAAAAAATGTATTTTTCAAAAAATATTTCAAAAATTAATAATAAAATTAAAAAATGAAAATTCATAAATTAATTATTTACGTATTTATATATTTTAAAAACTAAAATCTAAAATTTTAAAAATATGTATTTAGAATTAAGAAAAAATTGAATAAATTTTTATTTAAAAGTGAATTATGTTTAGGAAGTAAATTTTGATTTGTGGTCGGGTGCTCCTTGATGGGGAGCCTTTAACCATTGCTTAATAGCTTAAAAGTTCAGCCGACTATGTATTGTATTTACTTCCTAAGTTGCAATTTGTAGTAAAGGCGATATGTAGAAATTTTTTTGAAACGACAACGAGGTTAAATTGCATTACTGTTTAACATTGGTTACAAAAGGACCAAAGGTCCTAGACTCCAGAATATGTCCGGGTCCCCCGCATGGTACCCAGCGGTCATGAACCCGTAGAAAAAGTCTAATTTGCATCTTACCTAAAGACAAACAGAAAGTTCATTCTACTATCCCAACAAAATAAATCTCAAACATTCAAAATCCTATCCTAAAAACAACCAAACAACTAATCCGGATCCTAAAAACAAAAATAGGAAATGCAAAAAATATGAAATAACAAAATAGACAATACACTAGAACACCGAGACTAAGGAGTCTATGATGTCGAGTCCCTAAAGCTCATAGCTTTCGTAGTAAGGCGTCCTCGTATCGTCGATCCGTCTTGAAATGTTAGAGTAACCCGACCTTGGGTGTCATGAATCAGACCCCTTCCTATCGTCCCTCCCCCCGGATCACAAATCCACTGAGTATAATGCTCCAAGACCTTATCCAAACGACTTGTGAGGGTGCTCGATAGGTAAATCTTTACCAAAACCAAACATCGACAAATCGAAGGCATAGACAATGGAGATCGATTTCAGAATAGCTCTGGAGGCTCG
Organism: Erodium maritimum; assembly: GCA_963921825.1. Lineage (NCBI taxonomy): Eukaryota > Viridiplantae > Streptophyta > Magnoliopsida > Geraniales > Geraniaceae > Erodium > Erodium maritimum. The sequence goes on along the minus strand of OY997588.1, from coordinate 133,111,407 downwards.
CTATAGTCTCTTAGACTCGGTGGTACCTCGATCGACGACGATGAGGATATTAGAAACAGGGAGGAGGGGGAAAGCCACTGGCGGCTCGCATGGCCGAAGCGTAGATCCGACGACGGTGAAGAGACACAACAAGGACGACGACGACTGTGCTCAAGCGGGAGAAGGTTATAGCTGCTGTGCTTGGGAGGAAAACGAAAACGACTACTAAAAGAGGGGCACGGGAGAAAGAAAAGGAAGGGGAGAGAACTCCACCACCAGTCTCCATGATTAGAGCCATGAAGGCGATCGACGATTACTACAACAGACAACAAAAGACTCTAGGGTTTTCGGGAGATTAGCCTTCTACCGTATTACACTTTTATGCGATATGTAGAACTTACATTTGTGATGTGATACTTAATCACAACTTTTTTGAAGTAATATCTGATTACAATCCTAATCGCATATTTAAAATTATCAACGATAATAACTCATCTATATCAAAACTTATATCTTAATATTCGAAATCATCATGTAATCAGTTATTGGAAACGAGAAAAGTGGGTGACGAGAGCGAGTATAGTGCGAAAATTGGCGAAGGAAAAGAGTAGATACTTGTTCAACCCTAATAACTAATTAATCACTAATCTCCATTCATCGTTCCTGTTAATTAAATCTCAATCCCAATCTCCATCTCCTCCTTATTTTAATCCATTCCCAATATCACTCTCTCTTCTCCAGATTCCCAATAAAATGAGTTCTGATGCCGCCGCAGAGTTGTTGATTCGTCACCGGAGCTCCCACTCCCAATCCCCTTCCGCCAATTCCTCCGACCAACCCAACCACAGTACTCCGAACAAATCCTCCTCCTCTAACCCCATCAGCTACCTCCTCCGGCAGCAGCGCCCCCTGTTCCTCCTCCTGGGCGTGGCCATCGCCGCCCTCTTCTTCACGAGCCTCCCCTCCCCCTCGACGGCGCGGCCGCGGCCGCGGCCGCAGGAGGTTATAATCTCGGAGAGCGAGGACGAGTATCAGGAGCGGCGGTGGCACGTGGGGAGGGTGCCGCTGGGGCTGAAGAGGAAGGGGAGGCGGATCGTGGTGACGGGAGGGGCGGGGTTCGTGGGGAGCCACCTGGTGGATCGCCTGATGGCGAGGGGCGACAGCGTGATCGTGGTGGATAATTTCTTCACGGGTCGGAAGGAGAACCTGGTGCACCACTTCGGGAACCCGCGGTTCGAGCTGATCCGGCACGACGTGGTGGAGCCCATCCTGCTGGAGGTGGACCAGATCTACCACCTGGCGTGCCCGGCGTCACCCGTGCACTACAAGTACAACCCCGTCAAGACCATCAAGACCAACGTCATGGGGACGCTCAACATGCTGGGCCTCGCCAAGAGGGTCAACGCCCGCTTCCTGCTCACCAGCACCAGCGAGGTGTACGGAGATCCCCTGCAGCATCCCCAGGTCGAGACTTATTGGGGAAATGTCAATCCCATTGGTGTCCGCAGCTGCTACGACGAGGGCAAGCGTACGGCCGAGACCTTGACCATGGACTATCACAGAGGACTCGGCATTGAGGTATCATCTAGTTACGCACTCATAATTACATTTATCTTCTATCTACTTACTTCATCATTTTCAGGTCAGAATTGCTCGGATATTCAACACTTACGGTCCTCGCATGTGCCTTGACGATGGTCGTGTTGTTAGCAATTTTGTGGCTCAGGTTATTATCCCCTTTCCTCCTCAACTCATATGTAAACATTTTCTTGTGATGCAAATTACAAATCATTCAAACTTATGTCTCGTGTTGGAACATGTAGTATGATGTGTTTTTTGAACCGAAAGATTCATTAATCATTAATAAACCTTACAAAGTGAGATACAAGCAGCGATCAACATGAACGTTGTATCTACCAATCGTTCTTGAAAACCCGATGGACGACTAGTGAGATGAATAACTCTCGAAGAGGACGACACAACGCCTAGACATATGACAACTACCAAGTCGATCTTTTTTATCGACTCTCCGGAGAGATCCATCGAAAAAAAAAACGACTGGACACGCTACCAGAGACAACAGCCACACCTACCAAAAACTCAGGGTTCTTAAAGGGGAAACAACATAATACAAACAACATAAATAACATAAACAAAAACGACAACCCAACACTACTTGCGACCATCCTCCAAAGTCTTGGGCGGGGAGGAAGGAGCCTACGGGTGAAGATCTAAACACTGGGGGCTGGTGCACGGATCTGGCCGGATAAACACGAAAAGCAGGAGAATGGCTGAACGGCTCGGACTGCGGTGTTCTGACAGAAGATGAGTGCAGATCTTACCGTTTGGCCGGAGGAGGGGCGAGGAGATGAGGCTCGGTTGGAGCAATCGTTGACGCCATCGGGATAAAAGACCGAAGTGGGAGCAAGTAGCCGACCGCCGTTGTTGGGGGAAAAGCCGGGGAAAAGGTCGGGGCTGAAAGCTATGAGGACGAAGAGGGGGTGGGTATGGCCGGAGACTGGCGGGAGATGGGTGGGGGGAGGGCTGATTTGAGGGGAGGCTGGCGAGGGTGACAGATCTGGTTGGAGGGGGTCCAGACGCAGACAGATCTGACCGGTGGACGGTAGCGGAGGCAGGGGGCAACGAGAACCGACGTCGGTGGATGGAGACAACGTACTGCACCGGCGGGGGGAGCTCCGGTCTGTGGTTGGAGCTGGAAGCAGGGGGGACTCCCAGCTAGCCCACCAGCGAGAGGTTGTTCGTCCTGGCCGGAGGGAGGAAGCTCGGTCCGCACCGACGAGTTCTCTTCTCCGGCAACAAGGGATAAACCTCTGTAACTGAAACAAGCCGGCAACAAAGGGGGGATAAAGGAGGGAGAAGAAAAGAGGGAAAGGGGTGGTGAGGGACGACCACCGACAGCTCGCCTGGCCGAAGCCATAGCAGCCGACGGCGGTGGCGGAGATGTGTAGTAACCTTGGAGTTTTCAGCAGATAAAGGGTGAGAGAGACTCAAATTACATTGTTTCGAAAATTCTTATATTTAGATTATGAAATAAGTATGTAGTATGATGTTGGATCGGTCGAAACTTATAATATGTATATTGGAGTGATTGAAACTTACACCATCTTCAATAGTAGACCACTACGCAATGGTTTGGACATATTTTATTTTTCTCTCTCCTTCAAACCACTACTTCCTATCACTACACCTCCAATGAGCAGACTAATAAATAGAGATTTCAGTGTAGTAGCAATAACAAATAACCAAAAAAAAAAAAATTTTAGTCGGCGATGAAATCGTGGGTGAATCCTACCGACTACAACTACAAATATTCTATCTCCCCTAATATTATTATTTTAATATTTCTCTTTTCAAAATGACTGTCACAGCGCGTTTGCCATGATAATTAGCCACCATTGGAGCTGCCCTTATAATACATTGTGTTGGAATGTGTAATAATGTTCATGTATATTTCAATACAATGCATAATGTAAGTAGTAATACAATATGCAATAGATTAGTATGACTTGAGTCCTAGATATGAATTAGTGTGAAAATAATTGGGTGATTGATGATTGCGCAGGCACTTAGGAAAGAGCCTATGACTGTATATGGCGACGGGAAGCAAACGAGGAGCTTCCAATACGTTTCTGATCTGGTAATTAACCAAGTATTTCCACATAAATATCCTCTCATATTGATATTAGTAGTTAATAAGAGTGATTTTGGTAAATGATATATAGGTGGAGGGTTTGATAAGGTTGATGGAAGGAGATCATGTGGGGCCTTTCAACCTGGGCAACCCTGGTGAATTTACTATGCTTGAACTTGCCAAGGTGGTTCAAGAAACCATAGACCCGAATGTGAAGATAGAGTTCAGACCCAACACCGAGGACGACCCGCATAAGAGGAAACCAGACATATCTAAGGCGACGGAGCTTCTAGGTTGGGAACCCGTCGTCTCCCTTCGTAAAGGTCTTCCTATGATGGTTTCTGATTTCCGCCAACGTATTTTTGGTGATTCCGCTGTTGCTGCTGGATAAATATTTCACTCTTTCACTCTTTTTTTTGTTTACCATTACAATTGATTCATTCATTTTAATTAGTAATCAAGAAACATTTATATTTTGTAGTTTAAAATTAAAATTACGGTCTTTATTATTATGCAGAATAAGAGAACAATTGTTTATAGCTAGCTAGGGCTAGGCTTATACCCTCGATACTTTTCATCCTTGCTATACAATAATAATTAGCACTTTCAGCGGGGAAACGAAACATCATGAGAGATTTTTGTTTAACTCATTTTTCAAGCTAGTGCTATATTCAATGTACTGTGAAGGTTTAGTTTTTATTTATATATATCCTCCGAGTTGTATTATAATGTTCAAAAAAACTTATGACGGCATTAGATTTGATTCTTGAACAATCTATTCTAATGTTTTTTACATGAAATAATAGCACATGCAAAAACTCAAACCATTGACTTTATATTTATCATATAATATCATCAATGTATATTTCTAATGAGTCACTCGTGTAGCACATACATGATGCTGCAATTCTCTTACGTCAGGAGCTTAATTTTGACCCACGTTTACTACAGTCGGTTATGAGTTAAGAGTTTTTTCTTTGTTTTAGGATTTGTCTTATTGAACTTCTCAAAGGTTTTCAATGAGACACTAAAAACACATTCACAATTAATTTTATTTTTTGAACCAAGGGTGTAACTTTATTACTTAAAATCGATTACATTATCTTACATTGGAGAACAAGCTCCCCGACCATCAGAAGGCCAGCAGTAACGAGTTGTTCTCCGATCCTTACACTATTATAACTGTCACAGACGGTATTGTGATGCCTCTTGGGCAGGGAGAAAAGGCGGTGAAGGAGAACGAGGTACCGGAGATCCTGAGGGACCTCAACAGTAATAATGGTGATGGCGGGAGGCAAAACATCGTCTGGGGACCCCTCCCAGGGCCAGTCCCCGATGCTCAAATGGTGCATCATCCGTCCTGCCAGGGCATCTTCCCCGCCCTTATTATGCCTCCCCATAAAGGAGCAGACCTCCCTGGGAGGTTTATCTCGGATGGTCGGGAGGTGCCCCAAGGCGAAGGACGGGGTCCCGGGTTAGTTCCTGAGTCCAATGTCACACGGGCGCCCCGTCCTCTAGGCAGCCCGTTCTTAGATCTCGGATCCAATGTCAGTGTCGCACCTTCTTCCAGGTTCCCATCTAGAGCAACGCCAACTCCTCGGTCCTTGATCCCCCGAACAGCTTCATAAGCAGCCCTTTCGGACGGAAACCAGTCCCTCGGTTGCCGCTGTGTCCAGCTCCCTGTAGGGGTATCCATGGGGACCGGCACCTGCCTCACGGGCAGGAACGGCCGACCACCGATCTTAGGGTCATGCCCTAGCGCAGCTCCTCCATAGGGTTTCCAATTCCTACTCTGCCTTCGCAGCCAGCCTTGACGAAGAACCCTAGGGGATACGTCCACCATACTTCGGCGCCACCCATGGCTGTCACAGGCCAGGCGTTGGGTTCTCGCCATCACCATCATGACCGTGTGAGACGCTCCAAGTACCCCGTTACAGTCTGGACCGTCGCCACCCGGGGTGTCACCAGAGCAAGGTCATGGTGAGACCGGGAAAGCAAACTAGGGTCCGGCTTAACTGGAGCCTACCAATAACGTGGAGCAAAAGCCACATGTGGTCGCTGCAACAGTATCCTTGGACGAAACTCACCATGCGGAGGAGGAGGCGGATCCAACCCAGCCTTCGAGAACAGTGATGGGGAGGACGACCAGGTTGTCATGGATCTCGGAACAGAGACCGGCGAGATATGGGAGGAAGAGGGAACGAAGGCTAATGGTGTTGACCCTCCCCATTGGTTTTTATCCCCCGCACCAGGCGTGGTCTGCGAGGGGATTGACCGTATGGGACGGGGAAGCACGAGGACGGTCTTCCGGATAGAAGCGTCATCGAGTGACAAAATCCCAAGCGGCACAACGGCGACGTTATCGGGAGAGAGCACCATAACGACAGGGCTAGGGCTAGGTTGAGGGTCTTAAGCGAGATAGAGAATACGATGTTGGACTTATTCACCATTAATAAATATAGAAAAGATCAACAATATCAAAATATTACTATTATACAATCACATATATTAATAGTTTAAATTATAATACATATATATATATATATACATATATATATATTGATATATTTATTGGTGGTTTGGAGGAGCTCATGACCGAGGAAACTCTTATTCCTAGGAGAGGTGTCCATCGGGACTGGTCCGATCTAATACGTCCTGAAGCCTACTGTCCCGCCCTTGACGTCTGGATTGTACTCCGGGATTCCCCCCAATTCAACTGGACCCCCTAACATTCTCTTGGCTAGGGAAACAACGTGTCAGTGGATCGGGAAGCACACGGGGCCTTCGTCATACCAGCCAGCCTCGGGGAAGACGGTGGCACGGACATGTTCAGTTTGGGTAATACAGGATCTCCTAACTGACTAAGGACAAGTTCAAGCACCGTCCACCATCTCAGGCTCTTACCGTACTTTCCTCGCAACAGAAGAAGCGGGCACTTAACACCTTTTTGTTTCCTGAGAAGGTGGAAGTTACAGTTACCAATGAGGTGTTGTCGAGGAGACACACCCCATCCCGATGGGATTTAGCAAGGACCACTCCCTCTCCTCATCTTTCTTTTGGGCAACTCCTCGGTTACCTTAAGTGTTCCCCTCACCCCCATGGGCCCCCACTATAGGTCCAAGGTGTAACGCAAGTACGATAGGTTGATTTGTGTCGAGTTAGGAAAAGCGTTAATTGCGTCATCTCACAAAAATAGAGATAGATTTCTTAGTTTTTAACTGAAATAACCGACCACTCTGCTGTAAAATCAACCTATCGAACATATCTAAGACTTTTCCCTTTTATTCCCTGATGTTATTCATTCTATCTTTGTAGTTTAATAACATAAACTATAGTCCCGTGAGAAAAGATAGACAAATAGAGAGGGATAAGCAATATCTCCTCTTAACCAATTGGTCAGAATAAAAGGTGCGCAAATACAAATATAATAAGGGATTTATTTAGTCAACAAAACCATCGTGTCCTATACAAGGGATAGAATTCATCTGGTGGCCCATGATTAAAGGAAGAGGCATTTCAGTGTTTCCGAAGCCTCCAAAAAACAAAACCTTTAACCCAGGGTTTTACACTCGGATGACTATTCATGAAAGGGTTTTCATATATATTTTATTTTAAATTAACGAGCCATTGGGAGAAGAAATCCATATGGGGAGCATCCATTTGGGCTTCGATAGTCAAGATATTCCCGTGGACCCCACCACTCTTTGTCCTCTTCGCCGGTTCAGTTACACATCGCTTAGCGCCCACCCTGGGCGGCTCAGTGATGCCGGAGCCGATCAAGTGTGGAAAATTGAGCTTAGCCTTAGCGCCACGGATCTTGAAGGCCGCTTGGTCGTAGGCGAGGGCCGCGTCCTCGGGCGTCAGGTAAGTCCCGAGCCAAACCCTTGCGCCGTTTTTAGCAGGGTCCCTTATCTCCGCCACGTACTTTCCCCACCTCCTCCGCCTCACTCCCCTGAATTTCGCCGGCGCCTGGTTCTCGCTGTAGGACGACGACGAAGAAGAAGGGGACGACAAATGAGGCGAGGCCAACATTTGGTTGGAAGCATCTAACAAGTGTAGATGATCAACAACGTTGGCACCATACACAATCACGTCATCGGAATTGTCCATTTTGAGAAGCAAGTCAGCCCAAGTGTCGGTCGCGGAGATCCTGCTGAAGCTCAGGTTGCGCTCGTACTGTGGCCTTAAGCTGCCTGGATTCGTTGGAGAGTCATCTTCGAGGAGATACCGACGGAGCGATTGGAGGAGGTCGGAATCTGACGATGTTGTGTTTTCTCCTCCGTACATTTTCTTCCTTCTGTTTCTGTTACAACTGTGAAGTGAGGCTGAGATGGGTTTGGAGATTTGGATATTGCTGCTGTTTCGGACAAGTCAATGGTATATATATATAGATGCTTCAAAATCCATATTTTAATCTTCGGAAGGTAACAGGAAAGTCCTTATATCAAACACATGCAATATAATGGATCATTTCTGTTCATTATTTTTGCTATTATCTACTCTTTCTTTATTGTTTTTTTTGCCCACGTTCATCTCTTTGCTCTATTAAATATTTAATATTCCACCACGCACAATTAATGCCATTTAATATTCAAACATTTCAGTCATTTGTCGTGTAATGGTAGCAATGTTAGAGTGACGTGGTAGGCCTGATGCTGCCAGAATCTTGCTGATAGAATGTGCATAATATAACCGCAACAAAAACAAGGACTCGTATTGCTTTAAATTACGACCCTTCCAACACTGAAAGGGCCACAACAATCTCCGCTACGTACGATGTTGTGTCCATACATAGAATTACCAACAGGAATACAGATCAAGCAAGAACCAAACATATTGCCTTTATTTTAGTTATATATATATATATATATAATAAACTGGCTAGGGGAAAGTAGAAGAAGGAAGGAAGTGGAAGCCAGCAGGAACTAAGTTGACAACATTGAGGAGGCCTAGGGCACTGCTGCCGATCGAGCTCAACGGCGACAGCAGGCCTCCGGCCGACGGGAGGCTGGCGTTGCAGTTAGCAAGGGGAGTGTTGACGGCCAAGTTGCAGTTGCTCACTATGGAAGACTGCACCAACTGTAACGGATCCAACAGTATCGAAAACACTCCCGATCCGTTCGTTATCACTGTTGATATTACATTTCCGGATCCGCACTGCAGCTGCACCACCGCGTCTGCATTTGCATATAAACTTAACACATATATATATTTGAGTACATACATTGATAAAATGGAGTTGATAGCTTACTAGGAAAAACGGAGGTGGAAGGGCCATTGGCACCGATGTTGCCGTCGAGGGTGCAAAAGAGAGTTCCCTGAATGCGAACCAGGCCGAGCAGATTGCCGAGCTGAGCTTCCACCTTTCCGATCATACAAACAGCTAACAAGCAACTGAGCAACGTACATGTTTTCATCAATGCCATGATAAGTGATAACTATATGAATACTATACTACTTGCAGTTGTGTGTGTAGATACTAGATATGATTGATAATATCATGGCCCGTTTTATAGGAAACCGAGGGCAGGGCAAGTGGTGTGTAGCCAATTGTGAGTTGACACGCGATGGTAGGAATGTAGGAGCTAACAAGAGTCGAGTTTGTCATCTAACTATGCGCATGCACTTCCTTGGTGCCTCTGCTCATCATTCTCTTCCTATTTATATATATATATGTACCATCCACTCCTCAATTTCGCTCTGCTTTCTACTTTTTTCCCCTTCTTTCGACCTCCACGCCAATATCTTGTTGTTGCGTTCATTATAATAACCATCAATTTTTATTCTCTAGTCTATGTTACAAAATGTAACTTAGTCTTTAATGCATATGACACCCACTTTCATGAAAAGTTAATCATAATATGAGAAAAAAAGTATCATTATTACTTGCTTACCACTCATAGTTCTTTCAGAACACTTGGTTTTAGAATAAACTTCTCACTCAATTGGATCTTTATGTTTCAATTAAAATAGTGATACATTGTGTTATGATGGTAGGACCAACCATTCAATTTCCAATTCCCCAATTAATTATCGTTGAATTAAACGGGATGACACCGTTTCTCAACTATGAATGAGCTTTGTTCACTTTTTTTTTACAAGTTCGAAAATTTATTAATAAGATCGAATTCAAAGAACCGGAATGTTCTGTTCAAACAGAACAGGGAAAAAGACAACGATTACAAAGGAGCTCTAATAAAGAGGAGCTAAAAGGCCAAGCCTTTACCAACAAGAAACAAGGAGCATAACCAAAACAGAGAACCCCTCCAACCCTCGCTTCCGAAGTCAGAGACGAACAGTCGCATCTTTCTTCTTAACGGCCAACTCACGAACTTTAGTCCATGCGTCAGTCCCGTGAGACGAGGCTGCAGGTTTAGTATTTCTATTTCAGCCTTGCTCAACCTGTTTCCCAAAATCGATGGGCCGAACAACTCTTTCTCGATCCAAGGAGCGATTCCTTGACCTACACGTACCGGTATAAATTTCCGATAAATGTTTGGGAGGTCGGCTCACTCGTTTCGCAAGATTGAGTAGGGCCTCCTTCCAAGGACTACCTATATCCTCATCGGATCCCGAATCTAATGACCCCACACTAGGCCCAGAGAATACTACTCCACCAATTTCAGGCCCAATATTCATTAAACCCAAACCATGTATAGCTGCATCCTCAGTCACGTGGGCTTCGTCAATACTGGGCCGATCCACAAGCACTTGAAGCTGGGCTTCATCTACAGGCGCGTCTTCTTCGTCTTCACACGGAGACGTAGCCGAGTTCTCGCCAACGCGAATCTCGGCGACTTGATCACCAGATTTCACGCCATCAACTTCAGAATTGCAATATGAATTTTCAAAAATCAAGAGTGCATGATTGACCGCCAATTGCTCCCCGAGATCTCTCCCGATATGTCCGTCGGATTGCATCGCCGACAATACATCACAACTCCGGCGCACTTTCGATCGGTTACATGCCTCCTTTTCTGCAGATTCACGCACACCAGCATCAAATTCCGACGCGCTTGTGCTTAGTTTCTCCGTGTTCTCAATAGAAGACGTAAGGCAGTGCTCCGAAACAAAATGAATGTCCTCCTTTGCTGCACCAGTATCCATTAGCAGGTGTTCTGTTCGATTTAAACCAATAGGTAGGTCACCCAATCGACCACTGTCATCTCTAGCCATTTTTCTGCTTCTAGCCATAGCAACGAACATGATGTAACCATACAGTTTCATCCTGTTCATACACTCTACAGCCTTAAACACCGAATCCTTTTCCTTAAACCGTACAAATCCATACATCTTATAATTGCGGTTTGGGCAGCTTAGAGCTACAGATGAAACAATCTCCCCGAAAGGTGAGAAGGTGTTTCTGAGCCATTCAACAGTAGTTCCATACGGGACATTGCAGATGAACACTTCGTCTTCAACCAAGCTTCTCTGACCAGGTTTGGACGACAGCGTTCCAGTAACAGAGTCTCCAGTCCGCGGATCCCGTTTCATGGCACGCCTCCTTCGACCATGACCGAGTTTATCCTCAGGCTTCGTGTCCTTCTTCTAACCCGACATCACAACATCCGTCCTCTTGGAAGCTGAGACGCCATTGGTATGATCTGAATCCCGAGCAGACCTTCGTTTCTGAATTCGTCGCTTCTTTCCCATCGGTTTTGTCTCCCGGGCTTGATCCCCAGTCCTCATGGTCGGGCAGTCCTTCATGGCCGGATACTCAGCCATGAGGGAGCAGTATTTTCCATACAGAGAGAGAAGCTCTGAACGGAAGGAGAAGAGGGAGAGCATGACTCCAATATGTCGTCCAATTCTTAATTTGTTTTCACTTTTTTAACTGCAATAGTATAACTTACCTTTCGTGACAATTCCATACTGTGAAATATTCGGTATTTACACTAAGTAACGGATACCGTCTATTTTGACGACACCGCTAGCCCTTTCAACACATGATGGTCACGTGCAGGATAATATTTTATGAAATGCCTGTTTTGCCCTTTTTTGTTTGGCTTAAAAGTTGTATCTAAACTTCTTTTTCAATGTGTGTTGAACTCGTACGTAAAGAAGAAAATGAGAGATTTCAGTGAAGATGTTGAAGGAGAGACAACGCAACTGGACAGAAGAAGCTGAAGAGAGAAGCAAACCTTAAGGTTTGGTGATGCATTGAAGGTTCGATTTTGACGAGGATTGATTTTAAGGGTTTCAGATTATTGAGTTTGGGGATTAATTTCCATTTTCTTTTTTCCTTTCTGGTTATGGGTTTGTATGCTGCCATATCTGTGTATGGATTTGGTGTACATGCATAGATTTGAATAAAATTTCTGGGTTTGATTTGGTGTACATGCATAGATTTGAATAAAATTTCTGGGTTTGATTTGGTATGCATACGTTTGACTTTTGTTTCTGAAATTTATGAGATTTTACTGTAGGCTTGATTTGGTTTATGTTTCTGGATATGAGATTTGCTATAATTACATCTTCTTCGTGCTCTCATGCAGATTATAAGCATTTATGGATTGGAAGAGTGGATATGGATGTTTTTCATTGATAAAGAAACTGTTGAACATTGTAGTGGACAATTATATCAAAGTTCAACCTTTTGTGACTTCGGTTAATGAAAAAAGGATTGTTCAAAAAAGGTTAATAAAAAAGGAAATAAATAAATATATGGTAATTGAAAAAGATGATAAATAAAATTTTCAAATTTTTAGCTCTCGGATCTCCTCTTTCTTCGTCTTCGCTTCGTGCTCTTCTTGAGAGAAGAAATTATAATTTTTTGTAGAGAGTGGTGTTTGAATCCGGGTTCGTGAGGAATCAATCTCTGATATCATATAGAAGACCAACTCAATTAAAAGTTCAAGCTAATAGTTGAAGGTCCAATTATAGTTATATTGTAACAAAAATATTGTGTCTCCCAAATCATCAGTAACTATCACATTAAAGTTAACTTAAGTCAACTTAGTGTTAAACCGCAACTCCTAATTGACTCAACCAAACCATTAGGACGACACAGTATTTTGACTTTGTTTCCCTGATATCCCCTAACAACGTATAAAACCATGTCCCATTGGTGTGTTTATGATGTATGGATGATTTAGATATGTATGGGTGGTTTAGATGAAATCTTGGACCTCACACGTAGATTGTTTCATTCTAACGAAGGTCAGGCTAATGTAGAAAAGGACTTGTTGTTGGGATTTAGCAATTTCAATACCTTTCTAAGAGCAGCTGCAACGGTCGTCGTTTAGTCGTTGTAGGCGTGTCGTCGCAGGCCCTGCAACGGCTCGCTGTCGCAACTAGCCATCGCAATCGGCGTGGTTTGAGGTGTCGTCGCAAGCGGTCGCCTCAACTTTCTACAACAATGTGACTAGTCATCGCTGGCCTAACTGCTAGTCGATGGCCCAACCCCACGCCGGCACGTGGCGACGTCAGTTTTTCAAAAAAAAAACTAATTTTTTTCCTATAAATACGCAAAGACCCCTACCCTAAATTCACACCATTCTCCACTACACTTCTTTCTTCACATCCCCTTCTCTTAAACTTCGTTTTTCAATTTTTCTTCTTTTATCGATGGACCATTTTCCAACATTGGCGGAGTTACAAGAAATGGCTCTTGAAGAAATAGAAGAAACGATAGGAAGAGTGGTTGCAACAACGAAAAAAATAATTCAGGACCGACTTTTGGGAAGTATACATCCAAAGACAAAATATGAGGAGGGCGAGGGTTCTTAGTCTTCGGCGCCACCAAATAGAAGACTGATAGAGCGTAATCGAGATGAAGCACACGAGCGGCTGATTGATGACTACTTCGCGCCTACTCCGGTGTACATCGACCAACAATTTCGGCGACGCTTCCGGATGTCGAGGGAATTGTTCTGACGGATCATGAAATCATTGAGTGACCGATACGCATACTTCCATCAACAAAATGATGCTACTGAGAAGCACAGATTCTCTCAACACCAGAAGTGTATGGTAGCACTTCATCAGCTCTATTATGGAGGTCCCGCCATTGTCGTTGACAAGTATTTGTGAATGGAAGAGAGCACTGATTTGGACTGCGTCAAGAAGTTCTACATGGGCGTCATCAAGATTTTTGGCCGGACATATCTACGACGCCCGACCAAGGAATATACCCGCCATCTGTTGGAAATCAATGAAACGTACAGCTTTCCGGGGATGATAGGGAGTCTCGACTGTATGCATTGGGATTGGAAGAATTGTCATGTGGCATGGGCTGCACAACTCTCTAGCAGAAACCGCGAGAACGTCCCCACAATCATGCTAGAAGTCGTTGCATCCCAAGACCTGTGAATATGCCACTCTTTTTTCGAAACACGTTTTCGTGGAGGATTAGATCCAGTAAGTGGTGGTCTCTGACTAACCGATATTGCACACCATCATTTAACTATTGCAATTCTTTTTCTAATAGCAGGTCACATGTATAGGACCAATAGGGCATTGGCCATGATCTAAAAGATATTTTAGAAGCCCATAAAGGACTCTTTACGGGCCAGGGACAAAGGCTTATATGAGATTCTAACAACATCATGTCATGCTCAATCATCTTTAAATTTAGCTATGTTAAGCTCTTTAACTATTATGGTAGTACACAAATATCCTTGTTCACACATCACATGTGGATTGTCCCATTTCTCATAGTTGGCGCTGCTGCGCATGCAACCATTTTTATGGTATGAGACTATGATCCAACTGTTCGATACAACGGTATATTAGACCGTGTCCTTAGGTATCGTGATGCAGTCATATCCCACCTCGACTGGGTATGAATATTTATAGGATTTCATAGCTTTAGTTTGTATATTCACAATGATACCATGATCCCTTTGGGGTGCCCATAAGATATATTTTCTGATACCGCTATACAACTAGAACTTGTCTTTGCTCAATGGATACAAAACACCCACGCTTTAGCACCTAGTACAGCGGCCCCTAGTGCAACAACAAGTACCAGTTTGACTTGGGGGTGGATTAGTGGAAGTGGGTGGCAAGAGAAGCGAAAGATTGTGAAAGAGAATAAGAAGAGAAAGAAAGGGAAGCAGAAGAGAAAGCAAGAGAAAATGCTAAGAAATTGGGTATTCAACAGACATCAGCTCAATATCCACCTACTCAGCAATCGACTCCATACGAGAAACACGACAAACCTCCGACTCAAAACCCTAGTTCGTATTATTCCTTTGTCTGTAGAGATTTCAGAAACCTAAACAACTACTGAGTAATCAAACAAATGGGTTTACTTATACCTTATTGGATGAGGATGCTCTTTCTTCTCCTGTGGATTCCTTTGGCTATCAACTCACAAAGAAATACTCGAGCTTGTAGTGAATACCCTTTAATCTAAAGACTCATCATATTCTATTAATTAGCTTGTTTCGGATTATCACTACCTCTTAATGATTATGTGCTCTCTTCTCGCGCTTTAAGTCCATGTGCTCTTCTTCTTAATCTGCGAGGGCATCTCCTTTGCTCCATAATCTGTAAACAAATCTCCAAAGTATATTCAACTAAGTGGTTCTTCTACCAGAGTCTCTCCAATTAGCTTCAGCTATTGAGTAAGTATCGTTATCATTTTAGAACAAATCTATTGCATAACCTGACTTCGTAACCTCATTGTCAACAACGACATCAATGTGCTCAATAGGTCTAGATTGTTTCACTAGGCAGTTCAAGGCTTCGCTCAAGATGTTAAGTTCAAGGTCAACGACAAAGAATACACAACTCCTTATTACTTGACCGATGGAATTTATCCTCATTGGGCTACATTTGTGAAGACAATACCAGCACCACAAACGGCAAAGCAAAAATGCTTTGCTAGAAACCAAAAGGCGTGCAGGAAGGATATCGAACGAGCATTTGGAATTCTACAGGCTCCCTTTCACATTGTTACTCGTCCGAGCAAAATGTGGGATAGGCACTCATTCGTAATTATCATGACTTCTTGTATTATTCTGCACAACATGATTGTTGAGGATCAACGGAGGTCGTACCCCACTTCAGTTTGCAGATATTGGCTCCCTACACCCAACGACCCGTAGAGGACCACCACCAGCGATGGACTTGGATAGTATCATGGGGCATAAAGAAAGGATCCGGGATCAGGATGTTCATCACAGTCTCCACGCCGACCTCGTCGATCACATATGGGTTAAATTTGGAGATGTCGCCAACAATTAGAATAATATAATGATATAATGTATTTCATATTTGACATAAATAAAAATAATAGTTTAATGTGTGATGGTTTTTTAAATATTGAAAATACATACAATGACTCCAAACAACTATTGGGTATTTGTCATTAAAAATACAGTGATAGAAGGTAGTGGGTTGGACAGAGGAACTAAAAATATGCTCAATCTACTAATCCAAACCACTTTACAGTATAATGCCATGGGATGTGCTGTAATACGATAAAATTAGCGCTGGAAAAATCAAACCATACTATACATATGTTTTTTAATGTCACTCCATACGTTATGCTTCAAATGTGCACCTACTGACTGCACTAACTATTTTTACCTTTCATATTCAGAATGAAAAGTAAAAGATGTGTACTCTCAAATACTGTAAGTTAGTTTTTTTTTAAACGAGATACGAATTTTATTAATTGAACTTTTGTAAGATAAACATAAACGCGACTAGGATGGTGAATCCGGACCACAAAAGGATATGAACAGAACGGGCTTCCCGGGCCAGCCAGTGGGCTGCTCCGTTCGCTGACCTAGATATGTACTCGAGTTTGACATCCTTGAGAGTAGCTAACAGGGACCTGCAGTCGTCTACCAACCGGCCCAAAGGGGAAAAGACCTGGTGTGTGCCTTGGATTAGGTGTACCAGGTACTGGGCGTCGCTCTGTATGATGACCCTGGACGATTGCAATGCTTGTATCCATTCCAGGGCCTGCCAGATTTCCATTGCCTCCGAATACTCGGGGTTGATTGCCCCACTACCGTAACCATTTCGTGCTTCCCGGACCCCTCCCGTGTCCGTGCGGCATATCCAGCCCCATCCATAATGACCTGAGGCCGCAAAAGTCGCTCCATCAACGTTGATCAATGACCAGGTAGGGGGGGTTCCATTTAGTATGTCGGTGTTGGGGGGTATTAACGGGCTTCGGGAGACCCGATTGTGCTTCTGCCCAACTATGCTGGTTACTGAGGACCGTGGCAACCAGCTCTTGTGGGGTGGAGGTAGCCTGATCCCAAACCATAGCGTTTCTCGCTTTCTATATCTCACATAGGACGAGACAAGTTTTGCTCCGGATCGAAGCATCCGGAATCAGGAATAGGGCCGACAACCAATCAAGGAGAGAAGACGATGAAGGGTAAGGGATGGGTAACCCTGCTTTGTCCCAAACCGACCTCGCAAAAGGGCAGGATAGCAGAAGATGGTCCGTAGTTTCTGGGCCGGATTGGCACATTTGGCAGGTCTTCGGAATTGGGACGAACTTAGTGCGGAGATTCATTGCGACCTATAGTGTACCCGATATAGCTCGCCATAGAAATACATTGATTCGTGGCTGAATGTCCTGGTCCCAAATACCTGTCCAAACCGTTGTCCCCATGGAGATGTGCCAGCGGCCGTTCTCTCTGGAGAGTGCCCTATATCCCTCTTTCACTGAATACTCCCCTCTGATATTGAACTTCCAGGACCATTTATCTGTATGCCGGGGGAGAGGCGCGGGCACCTGAAGGACATCTTCAACAATAGTTAGAGGGAGGTTCAGCTGTAACTTCTGCACGTCCCATTCATGATCAGCGTTGGCTAGATCCGACACCATAAGGGCCGGGGTGATACACGTGTGCTCGGGAATGATTGGATTATTCCCCAAGAGCCATGGGGAACCCTCAACCATAGTAGAGCGACCGTCACCAATCGTCCGGATCAAACCACCGCGGAACAGTCCCCGGGTGCCACGAAGACCCGACCATATTTGGCTGGGTCCATTCCCTCCTCCCGCCGAAAGGAAATCACCCTGTGGGTAATAACGTGCCTTGAGGATGCGAGCCACCAGACTTTCGGTTTGAGTAACCAGTTTCCACCCCATTTTTGCCAGCATTGAGATATTCATGTCCCTCATATCTTTGAAACCCATCCATCCATCCTCCTTTGGCCTGCACAGTTTTGCCCAGTCTTGTCAAATGATTGGCTTCGTGCCCCTGGGAGTAACCGTCCACCAGTAAAAGGCCAATGCAACGTGGATCTAATTGATGGATTCCCTTGGAAACAGGAACACACTCATCGCATAGATTGGCATGGCCCGGAGGACTGATTTGATCATCACCTCTTTCCCTCCTGCCGACAACATCTGACCATCCCATGTTCCAATTTTGGCCACCAACCGATCGCATAAAAACTGAAGACTCTGGCCTTTTTTGCGACCCTGCATGTTGGGAACACCCAGATACTTAGTCGGACCCGATATTTCCTGAATCCCTAATATGTCACAGCATGCCGATCTGTTGGCCGGAGTCGTATTAGTGCTGAAAAATATAGATGATTTACCTTTATTGATGACTTGACCCGAGAGACGACCAAACGTTTGGAGGATATTGTTCAAATGGGTCGCCTCTTTGTGGTCTGCCCTGTAGAAAATGTAGCAATCGTCCGCAAAGAAGATATGAGAGACCATCAGAGCTCCTCTAGCTACAGAGACTCCATGAATCTGTCCAGCCCTCTCTGCTTGACTGAGCATCCGGGATAGACCATCCATACAGAATAAAAACAGATACGGCGATAGAGGGTCGCCTTGCCTGATACCCTGTCCTGCTGTAAAAGGGGTCGTATGCTTCCCGTCAGAACTTACCGTGTATTCGATTGATCGCATGCACGCGAGCACCATAGCTCGCCACCCCATATCGAATCCAAATGCTCCCATCTTGGATAACAAGAAAGACCACTCCACTTTGTCGTAGGCCTTACTCATGTCTAACTTCAATGCCATAAATCCTCGTTGCCCTTATGTTTTACGCCTGAGGGTATGAATAATCTCATAGGAGATAATGACATCATCCTGGATACGTCTACCCGGGACAAACGCCCCCTGATTCGTTGATATTATCGGATCCAAGAGGGGTTTGATCCGATTGGCTAGAACCTTTGAGAGGACTCTGAAGATCACGTTACAAAGGGCGATAGGCCTCAGTTCCGCAATCTTTTTCGCCCCCGGGACCTTCGAAATCATAATCAGGGTAGTCTTATTGATGTCCTGGTCGATGGTGCACGTCAAAACTGCAGTACGGACAAAGTCTATGACCTCCGGGGACAGGGTATCTGTCACGCCCCAAATCCGGTTTTGACCGGACTCGAGACGTGACTAGAATTAATAGTAGAAAAGCGATATGTAAAAGACATAAATCTTTAAAATATCAAATAACTTCCTCAAATCATCAATAAGTAGTTCAAATTCTCCAACGAGTCACAGCTCAACATATAAATTAAATTGCAAATGTTTAGTACAAATGACCAACACAAATCTATGATAAACCCAAAACGGATTGAAGCTCCCAAGCCTTGAACTCTCTAGACATTAGGTACTCCTGTAAAACAGTAAGAGAAACAAAAGGGGTGAGCTTGCGCTCAGTAGGGAAAAACCTTAACAACCAGTCATACTCTTAAAGATATGACTGGTTGGAAATACGATTAACGTTGGAAATACATATAAACAGAATAGATCGCAACAGTACCGTACTCTTAAAGATAACAATAACTTAAAGGAGTTCATAAAAAGTACTATAACAAATCAATATGAGTAAAATGGGAGGAATTAATATCATGCCAACCACTTGCTTTCTCAAGCCTCCGATCCATGGATAGATTCTGGGATCACATCGGTTCCCATAATTCCGATCCACCAGAGTACCCATATCATATCAGATTTTCCCTCGGTCCAGGGGAGGCACATGCATCGGGGCACCGGAAACCATCCCATGTGGACGCTCATCGTCGGGATTCTTGGAAATGCCTCCAAAGGACCATAAGTCATAGGGAACCAAGTAGTGCTCCCTTAGGACGCACACACTTGGGTGAAACCGCTGTAACCATCTCTCATAAAGTAATCCAACCAACTGCCCCGTAGGGTCCAATAACCAATGCCCTCAGGCTCCAATAACCAATACTCATAATATCCAGTAACCAATGCCCTCAGGCTCCAATAAACAATACTCATAACATCTAGTAATCAATGTCGTCAGGCTCCAATACTCAACCACTAACTCAAAGTATCTGTCAAACTCCAACCACCACAACGGTACCAGATTACCCCCCCCCCCCCCCCCCGGTGTAGTACTGAACCGAACAACCAAGCATGTCAAGAATAAGAATAAGAATAAGGGAAATACACTATAATTCATCCAACAATCAACACTCATCGAAACACAACACAGACATCCATTAGCACTTCACACTTACCATATACTTACCTAACACGAACCATCGGTACATCGATCATCTGATTGTACCCCTTGGCACAACCAGTCATACTCGATCATCCGTTCAAGCAACAATTATATCAACACAATCACTCAACCAATCAATTAAACATGCAATAAATCAATCATACATAAAGTTAAACTAGTTTCATTAGACTCTTGATTATCCTAATAACTAGCAAACAAGCATGTGAACCTAGCACACAACTAATCCGAGAGCTCAACACAGCCTCTCTACCAGTAAATCAATTCCCAAGTATTGAAAGCGAGCTACACTAGTCATCTTCATCCTAAGCATGCATACTAGACACATCCATCTATTAGTAATTGAAAAACGATTATTCTAGTTATTCGCATCCTATATGCAATTCTAGGACTTTTCCAATTTTATTATCCTAACATGCATACTAAGCGTTAAACAAGAAATTAAGACTTTCCCTACCTCGTGGTCTTCCTCTAAAACTCTGTTGTCAAGCTCGGTAGTCACAACTCCGTTCTTCACACGGGTCCCGGCGTGGTCTTCGTTCTTCAAGTTCGGTCCCAAGGTCTTTGAACACAAAACAACTCTCATTAGACTCCACTTAACAGCAAGTAAAGTCCCCAAAACCTTCCCAAAAGTTCAGCTCCAAACAAAGATCGAAAACGGTGGAAAACCCTCAAAATACACCAGAACTGGTCGGCCACGGACACGGTCACGGAGCCGTGACACCACCCCTCACGGATGACGTCACGGAGCCGTGACGCGTTCCGTCATGGACTCCCTCACGGAGCCGTGACGTCGCCCGTCACAGAATCCGTCACGGATCCGTGACGTCGCCCGTCACGGAATCCTTCACGGATCCGTGACGCTCCAGGGCAGTTTCGCCCTTCTTCAACCTCCAACTCCTTTTCTCCAAAAATCCACTACCAAACTCCATTTTCAACCATCTCAAGTTCCCAAAACAGTCAAATACCTCCAATACTCCTCTACCCATGGTAGGAATCAACAAATAAACAAGTTTCCAAGGATTCTTCAATTCATAATCATAACAAAACTCCATTAAACTCAAGGATTTCCAACAAAAACTCACCAAAGCTTCTTAACAACTTCATCTAACACCATCCCACTCAAACCCAACAACTTCTAGCAAACTCAAGCCAAAACCCATGAAATGAGATGAAGGGAAAAGAGATTTTGATAGTTCCATTACCTCTAGGAGAGTGAGATGAAGAGGATGGTGATGATTTGGAGAAGGAAGAGGTAGAAAATGGCCCCAAGTTGCTCCTTTTTCTTTGCTTCTTCTTCAAGACTCCATGGAAGCTCCTCTCTCTCCCTTTCCTCTCAATTTTCGGCTACACACACAAAATGAAATGGTTTTGGTCTTCCAATTTCATATAAGACCTAGAGTTGGTTAATGACTAAAAACTCTTTAGATATTTTCCCTTGTAGGGGCTTTTAGGAGGGTATAGTGGTCCAAGACCACTCCCTTTTCTCTCTTCTAACCAAATATGGACAAGTGTCCAAGTAGGTCCTCTAGCTTTCCAAAATAATTTCCAGCACAATAATTAATATTGTTTTAGTCGATATAAAGTCCAATTTTGACCGAATTTGACTTCCTTCAATATTATACTCAAACGAAAGGAAACTACCCAATTAAGCCAACCGTGATGACGGCTAAGAATTTTGGGCCCCGGAAAAGCCCCGAATGACCTTCTGAGTCATCGGTTGACTTTTCCCGTAGAAAGTCAAACTTGTCTTAAAAGTCACCGGTTCGACCGGGATCGACCGGGAGCGGTTCTTACAGTATCCCAGTAGTGTTGGAAGAATTTTGGATTGAGTCCGTCAGGGCCTGGGGATTTTGACGGTCCCATTTGGAAGACTGCATGGCGCACTTCCTGGTCCGTTACCCTCTTGGTTAACTGTGTGTTTTGTGCCGAAGTGATCATACTCGGGACATGCATGGGGAGATCATAGTCTTCAATGTCTCCCGCTGTGAAGATATTAGCAAAGTACGAGTGGAGCAGGTCACTCATTCCTGTATTCCATTGCACTTCCACGCCTTCCTCATTAATCAGGGATTTTAACTTGTTTTTAGCTTGACGTTTCGAAGACGATCTCTGGAAAAACTTTGTGTTCCGGTCACCTTCCCCAAGCCAGTGTTGTTTCGCTCTCTGACGCCAAAACTGTTCCTGAGTTGCCAGGGCCCTTTTATACTGTTTCTGGATCGTCAATCTTCGCTTGATGCCCTGTCTATCAGTTCGACCATTCAATTCAGCAAGAGTCCTCTGTAGACGTCGGATCTGGTTAATGTTGTCCCTGAATATTGTCTTGCCCCATTCATCCAACGAAACCCCGATGTCCTTAATATGATGCTTGATGTGACGATCCCCGGGCTTACCCCACTTTGACTGAATCAACGTACCGCATTCGGGGTGATCAATCCACATGTTCTCGAAACAAAATTGGCGAGGTCGACGTTCCACCGGATCCTTCTAGAGTTGCAGGAGTATGGGTTTATGATCCGATGTCGAGATGCCCAAATTCTGAAGCGACACATCCCTAAATCGATCTCGAGCCTGCGGGGAGATGAAGGCCCTGTCCAACTGACTTTCCACTAACGACTCAGCATCCTGGCCCCGGGCCCATGTGAATTTGTATCCTTGCAGAGGCACATCTTCCACCCCTATATCCGAGACGGCCTGTTGGAAGCCTTGCATGAGGGCTAGCGGGTACACCCCCCCACCCGGTTTTTCTGACGGGCGTAGAATTCCGTTAAAGTCCCTCATTAGGATCCAATCCACCGGCGTCAGGACTGTGGCCAAATGCCTCAAGTTGGTCCATGTCCGATGCCGATTCTCCCAAACTAGTTCACCATAAATACCTATGAAACGAATAGGGGCTTCCTGACCGATCTGAACGATCGTGTCAATGTGTGACTGCTGCATTGACAAGATCGTAACCTTACATTGTTCCCCTCAAAGCATCATAACGCCCCCTTTATTTGTCGGGGACCCGGAGCCCGAGGTGGCTTGTGGTATAAAGCCCGGAATACCCGTACCACCATGGAACCCTAGCGTTCTACGCAGAATAGCGAGGCGCGATCTCGAATTCCGGGATTCCACATGACGGGTTTTCGTCAAAAACACGATATCAGGGTTAAACCGTTTGACCAAATCCTTCAATTGGCGACGGTTGTGATCCGTGCCTAGGCCTCTACAGTTCCAGGCCAGCAGATTCGGCATAGCAACAACTAACAGAACAATCTAAAGCAGTAAGGAAAATCGGTACCTGTCGATGCTTTTGAAGGGTAAGGAGGTCCAAAGTCCTGTTGCTGCCGTTATACGTCCTCGGCTGCCCAGGGGGTGGAGCAGCAGATACCGGTGATTGCGAGGACGTAGCCAATATCACCGAACGAAATCGACGCTGTGTCGAAATAGGGAGATTCCGGGCTGGATTGACACGATGCGCGAGGAGCGAGAGAGGTCGGGGAAGACCCCTAAACCAGTGGTCCAGTGGCAGAGGGAGAAACCGTAGTGGCTTTGGAAGGTTGAGGACCGGCGAACGGAGTGGATGACCCGTGCGGAGGGGAACCTTGACGACGGATTGGCGGTCAGAGGGGGCGAAGAGAGGGTGGCGACGTCGAACCCTAATAGGATCAAGAGGGAACCTCAGAGAGGTTAATTGGAAAGCTGCTTTTTCTTTGTTGAAAATAATACGATATTAGATTAAGTTAGCTAAAAATGGCTGTCCAATTATATAATAGCCCTCTATTCAAACCATCAAGAGACATTTTCTAACATAGTTTCTGTTAATTCTAATCATTTTGAGTTTGATAAAAACATGGAGCAAATTAGATGACGAAAGTGAAACGTTATATGGTAATGTGTTTTGTGTCAATAACATGTATTTATGGATAATTATCTATATCATTTGGAAATTCCCGAAAGAAAACTTGAAAATTAAAGATTATGTATAAGACTTGAAAAACATTGTTTTCTAAAAGTATAAGATCTATGAACCCCGCAAACTAATTTGATTCGAATTTTTGAGTTTCTGTAATTTGGAAGAGTTCTGCTCTGTCTAAGCTTTGATCTTTTGTTTGGTTAGTAGCTTTTGATGTCATCTCTATTAAATCTTTTTTTGGTGGCGAGAGGATTCCTGGTCCCAAAGGGTCTTTGGTTGTGTCCTATGTGCGACAGACACATTGAGAACACACCTCTCATCTTCTCATTACTTGTGGATGGGCTTAGCAGGTATGGTCCTTTGTTCTCCAGTGGTGGGGTCTTTCCTTAGCTCTCATTTCCTCTCCCGCTATGTTCATCTCTTTGTGGTCTTCTATTTTTGGAGCGCGCCGGCTGTGCAAATCTTGATCGCGTCTGAGTCTTTTGAGGTTATGGTACCTTTGGATAGCTCGGAACGCTAGTGTTTTCTAAGGAGCTTCGGTCCTTGATCCGACTATCATTTTTCGAAGAATCGAGTTTGGGGCGCTCACGTTGATTCAGACGGAAGGTCGAGCTCCGAGCCCTGCTTCCTGGATAGTGTCGCCATCGGTTGCCTTGTCTCAGCCTACTTAAGATCTTCTTTCTTCCTTTTTTCCCCTCCTCTCAGGTCGAGATATTTGTCCCTTTTTTGAGAGATGCGGTTGTCTCTGTCTATTTCTTTCTCGGACTTTTAGCCCTCATTTGGATCTTGGTTTGGTATAGTGGTTCGTGGTTTCTTTCTCGAAACCCATATCACTTTTTAATGCATTATTTTCCTTCTGATAAAAAAATCTACGAACCCACCAATCTTATATGAAGTATTATTAAATTTAAAGACTAGGAAAACATAATATTTTTGTCATTTCACTCACAATTTTAATAAAAATGAAAAATGGATGGCCTTGCAAGGATCAAGGCCATGGCGTGGACACGATTTGGGTTGGCAATTGTACAAAGAATTCTCCACCTTTGTTCTCCCGGAAATCTCTCTTTAATTTGACCGCGTTTTGCTACTTTTCCCAAGAGTTAAGGATCTCAACTTTTGTTTCCCTTCTTGTATGTCATGCTCCTCCATTTCTCTCTTTGTTCTTCTTCATCATTCTTCAACAAGGAAAGGTTTCAATCTCGTCACCATGGTATGTACATATATATAGGTCTCTTTCTTTTGCAAACAAATGTGCAGGTATATATGAATTATTATTGGATAAAATCTATGGATTTTGTTAGGCGAACGCCGCGTCTGGAATGCACGTAGATGACGAATGCAAGCTCAAGTTTAAGGAACTGAAAGCAAAGAGAAACTTTAGGTTCATCGTTTTCAAGATTGATAATATGGCCGTAGTTGTGGATAAACTCGGAAGCCCTGACGAAACTTATGAGGATTTCACTGCTTCTCTCCCTCCCAACGAGTGTCGCTATGCCGTCTTTGACTTTGACTTCACCACTGATGAGAATTGTCAGAAAAGCAAGATTTTCTTCATTGCATGGTACGTATGTATATGAACGTACGTAGTGATTTCTCGTACGTATATCAATATTCAACTGTATATACATTCTTTATAATTTATATTTGTATTTTTAGGTCTCCTGATATATCACAAGTGAGGATGAAGATGATATATGCAAGCACCAAGGATAGATTCAAAAGAGAGTTGGATGGGATTCAAGTTGAGTTGCAAGCAACAGATCCAAGCGAAATGAGCATGGACATCGTAAAATCTCGAGCACTTTAATCACTCGTATAAATATTATAATTAATAATGTTATCGTTTGTTCGCATCTTTTACTATATATGGTCCTAATATATAGTTTCCAAATTACGATAAGAATACTTTCTGTCGGCTTTGTGTATTTGTTTCTCCGTCCATGTTGTTGCACCGAGACTTTGTTTTATTTTTTTGTGATAAAATTATATTATGCCGTTAATGAGTTTATGATGCTACTCAATTCTGTTCTGTAGCAACAATATAATAGCTCAGTTATACTATCTCTCTCTCTTTTGATCAACTCAGCTAATACTTAAATTCAATGGCATATATAGTTCTCCTTCACATCACAAGTTAAAGTACATGCCATGATTGCCATCACTCTATCACTTTTCACGACAAGTTGCTAAGAATTAGAATTAATTTACAAAGAAAAAAATTGTAGATGAAACCGCCAAGGAAAGAATCCAAATTATGTTGTAAAAATCTTCGCGTAGTCTAGTTAGGCTCCCGTCTAAACCCCAAAATCTGTAAAAACGTCTGACTCACCGCCAAAGAAAGAATCCAAATTATTTTGTAAAAGTCTTCGCTTAGTCTAGTTAGGCTCCCACTTAGACCCCAAAATCTGTAAAAAAAAAAACGGCTGACTCGTCGTCTCATCTAGGCCCCAAAATCTGAAAACCATCTGACTCCTCGTCCTATCCGATTAGTCGAAAATATAAGACTCTGATTTGTGAAATTAGACATTTAAAACAGAGATGAAAAGGTGGGGGATACAATATGTTTGTAATGGTCTTGAATTTCTAGATAAAAAGAATATGAGACATGTCTCTCTTTGGTGGTTTATCATTATAATTTCGATTTTCATTAAAATTCAGAGTAAAATCAAAATAAGAGCATTATTTGGTTTATATATTTTTTGTATTTTGATACTTGACATTTTTTATAGTGTACAAATATAATATATATTTTGAATTTTTTATTATATTTGTATAATATATATGTTAAAATCTTAAAAAATAAACTCGCCCAAGCCCCGCCTAGACTCCGGCTAGTCACCACCTAACGCTTAGGAGTCCTCACTACCCGACTAGCATCTAACGTTTTTACAACCATGATTATAAGTATGTGTGCTAAAATAATTAATTTCTTTTGCAATTAAAACATTTTACATGTAGGGGAGCCCAAACCTTTTGCCATTATCAATAAAAAAAAATACTTATATATCTCATTACTTTGTCTTCATTACATTATTGACTATATATGAAACTCAACAAAACACTCCCCAAGCCGGGTGGGATGTTCGGTGGTGACTCAGTCCAGTCTATCGCGTACAGTTTCATCTGCTTATCCCGCTAGAACTCCAGTAGAGAGGTGTCATAACTCGGGGTATCCTTCAGCTCCAATTCACAATCTCATACAACGTGCCCCATACGCCCATAGATGAAGCAAAAACTTGGGAGTTGAGTGTGGGTGAGGTCGACCTTCACGGGATCCAGGAACTCCTTGAATCGTAGTACCAGACTTCGCCTGAGAGGGCGCTCTAATAGGTGCTAATAGCGCACTTGTACATTACCGCCCAACACATGCCCCACTGATCGTAGGGTACCTCAACACAGGCCCCTAAGGCGTCCCCGATCGCTTCTCCGGTAGCTTTCTTCAAGACCAACGATGGCAGCCTCCGAGTGTGGACCCAAAGCTGCATCCTGTCCAACGCTAGAAGCTCTTAGGCACACAGATTCAGATCACCAAGCAAAAGGGGTTGCCCATCGAAATGGCAGGGCTCATTACCTTGGACCCATGAGTGTGCCTCCACTGATCGGAAGTAGAAGTCGAAGAGTCCCGTCATGAGATCCTTGACGACGAGGCCATCTGCTGCCTGCCCCCACGCGGTTAATGATCCGGAGAAGGGTGTCCTTCCGAGGAGGCTTTGCCGTCCACAGCTTCCCTAACAGCCCCCACTACTGACGGGCAATAATCGTGGAGGCAGCCGAAGAGAACATGACCACGATCTCGACCTCCTCCTCATCCTCAATAGAGCAGCTCGACATCCCCTCCTGAAGCGCTGCCATGGAAACTTGCAACTCCGGTAAGGCCGTAGTAGGAGGCGATGGGGGATCATCCAGCGAAAGAGCCATATTACGGTCATGACCCATGCCATCTGGAATAGTGAGAAGCGAGGGGGAGAGGGATCAACTCGAGGAATCTGAACTCAGGGAAGAGTTGACGAAGGGATGCTGGGTTGTGGCGGTGAAGGAAGAGCCAACACATGGTTACTTGCGACCGAAGTAACGACCTTAGGCTTCCCCGAACGTCCTTGTCGTGCCTTGAAAGAAGGTGGTGGAGTGGAGGTACCCACAGAGAAGGGCACAAATTTCGTGGATGGCGAGAGGATTGGGGGAACCACTGGAGGTGGAGAAAGCGTTGCAAGCGACCCGGTAGGGTTGGCTTTGGCTTTCTCCTACGCCGTGGATTTAGGGCCAGAGATTCCCCATCGGACCACGTGGTCTTCGAGGGAGAGGACTGCATCAGGGGCGACGTGACGGGACCGACAGGGTCTGGAGCAACAATGACGATAGGTGTGTCGGCGACGGGAGTAGAGGGAGAGAGCACCATAATCACATAAATAGGACGATTAAGGCTAGGATATAGCTCTTAGCGAGAGAAAATTGTAAATTAATCCGTACTTGGTTCTTCTGACAGCCATCATGTGATGCTTTCCCTCCTTTTTTCTCTTTAATATTTTTGCATCGCTGATAAAAAAAAACAATAAAAATAAACGCTACATCGAATATCATTTGTGGGGAAAATGGAAAATGAACCGAGATAGCATGGTAATAATCAATTCTTTTATGTTGTTTATGTCACATCCACACTGTATTTTCCGATTTCTAGTAACATAATTGCTTCAATCTAGTTTCCAACTTTCCATCCATAAATGTTCGACCTGGTTTTGTACATATAGTTTAAAATTTAAAAGGTAAACTACAAATGCATACATTGAAGTTGGCACGTTTAACCGATAATTACCCTAAAATTTAAAGTTAACTGATTCATACCCTAAAGTTACGACTTGTAACTAAAAACCCCTTATGTTAGCTAAAATGACGAAAATACCCTCAGTGATTTTTTTAAATAATTTTTTTAAAATATAAATGGAGTGATTTTTAAATAAAAATGAAGTCATTTAATAAGTAAATATATATATAACAAAACTAATTTTTAAATAATTTTTTTAACATAATTATTGAAGTGTAGTTGAGGGTATTTTCGTCATTTTAGCTGACGGAGGGGTTTTGAGTTACAACTCGTAACTTCAGGGTATGCATCAGTTAATTTTAAACTTCAGGGTAATCATCGGTTAAACGTGACAACTTCAGGGTATGCATTTGTAGTTTACCCAAATTTAAATTTATACGGACAATAATCAAATTATTGTAGTGTAGGTTGAAACGGACAACAACTCCCATTCGACCGGGAACAAATGATGCACATTGGTTTAAGTGCTTGAAGCAAGATTCTGGCAGCAGCAGGCCTAGGGGCGCAACTAAAAGTGTTTATGGTGTTCCATGGAAAACCCTAAATATCTGAGAACCTGGTCTAATGGTTGAAGGCTTTCCCATATACCCAATAGATCCTGAGTTCGATCCGTTTGTGGAACACCCTCACTTTTATCTCGGAAACTCTATTTTTGTTTAAGCACCGGGGTTCTGGTTTGGCCTTTAGAAGTACACCAATATATAACTTAAATTCAACTTGGATTCCCAGAATTTCCTTTGTTGTATCTAGTTTGGGTTTAGAAGTGCACCAATAAATAACTCAAATTCAACTTGGATTCTCAGAATTTCCTTTGTTGTATGCAAAGGTCCAAAGATATTTTAAATTTGTGGTTCTGCTTATTAATTCTTGGGAAATTTTCACTTTAATATCCTGCCAAACATTTAATTACACTTTGATATCCTGCCATAAATTTTTTGCACTTTCATACTTAAACCAAACATTTAATTTCACTTTAGTACCCAACCGTTAACTTTTTGTTAGTTTGGATAGAAAAAGGTAAAAAGACCATAATACCCCTAACTATTACTCAAATTTTCAAACTCATGTCATTGGTTCAGAACTTGAAATAAGTGAAATGACAATAATACCCTTCATTTTTAGGGTGCTAAAATGAAATTTTCACTATCTTTAAAATAAAATCATTTTTTTTAAAATTTTTTTTAAATTTTTTTTTTTTGAAAATTCAGTTTAATTTTTTATAAATTCAGTTTTTATTTTTGAATTTTTTTTACATTCAGTTTTTATTTTTAAAATTATTTTTATTTTTAAAAAAATCAATTTTTATTTCTAAAAGTTTAGTTTTTATTAAAAAATTAATATAAAAATCAAATTCAGTTTTTTAAATTATTGTTTTTTAACTTTTTTAGTTTAATTCATATTTTTATTTTCAATTCAATACCCACTAATTTAAATTTTTTCACTTTACTACACATTTTTGCTCCAGCAAAATCAAAGAACAATAATACTATGAAACAGAATCTACCCTGTTCACCCCTCTCTCTCTCCTCCACCCTTGTCCCCGGCCACCCCTTCTCTTTCCTCCTCTCCCCCTCCTCAGCCCTCATCGCCATACCTATTCAAATCCTCTCTCTCTCTCTCTCTCTCTCTCTCTCTCTTAGAGTACACAAAACACTCAATAAACCCTCCATCGACATCCACCAATCTCTCTCCTCCTCAACCATGGTGATGAGGACATCGAAACTATTAGCAACATTCTTATTATGCGATCAACACCGGACGTCGAAGCTATCAGTACTTTGTCCGAGCCCGAAGAAGAAGTTATCAGCAACATTCCCATTATGCGATCAGTACCAAGGACAAGATCAGGCACCAAAGCATTACATGAAGAATTCAACAAGAAAGTGGATAATTTAATAGAGCATGGGGAACTTCAAGAAGACGTGATCACCAAGGCAAATCAAGAAGGCATTCAAGAACAATTCAAGACTTCAACAAATCTGTTTTTGCCTCTACTTCAAGGAATTAATGAAGTCAACTTATTCATCATTTCCAAAGGAGATTCAGCCCCTCAAACCACTCAAGAACATTAAATAGCCAAGGTATGCATTTAAATTCAGATTATTAATAAGTTACTTTTGCTGTTTTGCAGATTCAAAGCTTTTAGTTCATCAAGAGTCATTTAGCATTTATTAGAGTCAAATGTAATCAATTTTAGACCATTGAAGGTCACTTGCTGCTGGACTATTTAATAAAGTCTCTTCTCAGCATGTATTATCAAAGTTTTATGAAATAAAAATTCGAGTTTTCTTCTGGGAATAATCTATCACATTCAACCTTCATGTGTGCGAAGCCTTGAAGCTTGTTTGTTCGACTTATCACAGACTTTCCATAATCTGTGTGGCGTCATTCAATCCACCATCTACCCTCCTAGTTACTTCGATTCTTCAAAAAGTGTTGTACGACCATTTGAAGCAATCTCCATCATCGACTTCATCTTCATCCATTGGAACCTTAGAAAGTGTTGTACGACCAGCTAAGGTTCTCCATCCTACCGCCACGTTCCTGTATCACATGGAAAATCCATACCCAACACCCATCCCCCCTCCAAAACCCACGACCCCTCCGAATCCCTCATCTTTCAATCCCAAGGCGTCTTCATCTGTGGCGGATCTGAGCCCATGTACCTGCGTCTTCGTCTGTGGCGGATCTGGGATGGGATGGGATTAGGGCTAGGGTTTGGATGAGGGAAAGAGAATATGAGGAGGAGTAGGGCTGGGCAAATATCCGGCCGTCACAGAAAACCGACCGTCACCGGCCGTCCCCATCACCGGAATCACCCGAACCATTGTCACCGGCGACGGTTACAGTTAAAAAAATTCCAACCCGACAGTATTTTGGGTGGGTACGGGTTTTTATCTTCCAAACCGGTAAAAAATCGACCGACCGGCTTTAGGTGTGAATATAAAAAGGTTTATGTTTTATTTTACTAATTTGATGGTTATACTATTACAATAGGTTTAAATTAAATGTTGACACTAGTATTAGATTAATAGTGTAATATAGGTAAAATATAAGAGATTAGTTTACTTTTAATCATAAATTTGTCTACAAATAATCATGTAATAAGTTGGTTGTTGAAGTTAAAATAAATTAAATGTTGACACTAGCATTAATGAATTTATTTGATTTTTAAGTTCAAAATTTATTTAATTGTAGTGAACTTAAATTTAAATCCTTGTACTTGAATAAACATATATGGTAATCATTTATTTATTGTTTGTGGCATATATTTAACTTGAACGTTTTTTTAGAGACCATTAAAGACTTTTTTTTAAAATGTTTTTCTTGATGTAGTAGCTTCATAGAAAATTACTAGTAATAACTAATTGTGTTTTTGTTGTAAATTGGTTTTATTGTTTTAGTTTTTTAAGAAATTGATGTTTTTTTTTCTATTTTGGGCTTTAATTGAAGGCCCAAAAGAAAGCCCAATGGGTCAGTTAAAAACCGTAACCGGCCGGTGCGGTGACGGTTATGGATTAAATTAAAAAATAATTAAATTAAAAAAACTGATTTTAATGCATTTAAAAAAATTGATTTTTATGTTTTTAAAAAAAAAACTGATTTTTATGTATTTTTTAAATTAAAATATGAGTTTTTGAAAATAAAAATAATTTTCATAAATAAAAACTGATTTTATTTTAAAAATAGTGAAAATTTCAGTTTAACACCCTAAAAATGAAGGGTATTATTGTCATTTCACTTATTTTCAAGTTCTGAACCAATGGCATGAGTTTGAAATTTTGAGTAATAGTTAGGGGTATTATGGTCTTTTTACCTTTTTCCATCCAAACTAACAGAAAGTTAACAGTTGGGTACTAAAGTGAAATTAAATGTTTGGTTTAGGTATGAAAATGCAAAAAATTTATGCTAGAGTACTAAAGTGAAATTAAATGTTTGGCAGGGTGTTCAAGTGAAATTTTCCCTTAATTCTTTATGTGAAATCATTATAAATCGATTTTAAAATAATATTCAAGTCTATTTTTTTTTATCAGAGAATAATATTCAAGTCTAATTATCAAGTTCTAAAATTTATAGTTAAAGCTTTCCTTAGTGAGGCCTTTTTGGTTTGAATTAATTTTGGTTTATATGATGACTAATATATTACATTAACTACGAATAGAACATAAGTATATATTATTCAAGGTTGATTCCTTGGATAATCTGAAGTAAATAAATATTTTAGCATATTTCTCATTCAAGTACTGGACCATATATAGTTTGTAATCTCAAAATTTATTCTTGATAAACTAATACAACAATGATGTAATATTCGTAATTTGTATTAAATATTTTAATTATTTTCTATCTATGATTTATGGATTCATAGTTACATCTAAGAAATAGTATAGTCTAAAAGGAAATCATATTATCGAACAATTCATCACATGCTTAGAAAATAACCTTGATTGTCATGGTTAAAATTATGGTTAATTTATTTTTTAGAGGATACATTCTATATTTCTTAGCCTCATAAATACCTTCCGCGTCAACGACGGTATGGATGAGTGCAGTTCTAGCCTCATACAATCTATAGTCATGCTAAGTATTTGGAATTAATATCACTTGGTGTTCAAGTTGTTCTTCTCTCTCTAGTCATGCTAAGTGTTTTTCGAGGTTTTAGGGACACAAAAACTCATTTATATGCATTCGGTATGTTAAAAAAAATTCTCCTTTTTTGCAGGGCTGGCCCTATGATTATTATGGCTTAAAGCGAGAATTTGATCGATAACTTTTTTTTCTTCTGAAATAATATAAAAAGAAAATAAGTAAATTCTCTCATATAGAAAAATTATACTGTATGATATTGAGAAAATGAGTTTCAACATCTATTTATAACACTAAAAAAAATATAAAATGGATTATTGATATTAATTTCTAACAAGACACCCTCGATGAATAAGATTTACCATCTAGAATTCTATACAAAAATCCAAATATTTAAGGATTCACATTTATCCACAAATAAAATATATTCATGTCATGTTCGGATGTGATATGTTTAAGATAATTACAGATAGATGCACTAAATTATCTGGAATATATATGACGTCGTGTATGATTAGCTATTTTTATTATATTCTAGAAATTTATATACTTAAAAATAATTTTTAAATGCCTAATATTTTTGTTTGACCAAATAGTAACAAAACCTTGATTTTATTGGGCATTTTTTCGAACCAAGGCCTTAAACGATTGATTATTAAATTTTATGAGACCTTTTCGATCTGAGGCTTTAAGCGATTGCTTAACTTGCTTATAGTTTGAGACAACCCTATTTTTTTTGTTTGGCTTGTTCTTGTTTTGCTGTAACTTATAATTTATCTTAATATCATGCCTAATCAGCGTAGTATATAGGGCTAAACAAGTCTATAGTTCTTATTTAGAAATAAAAGCTATCTTCTGCAATAATAGATAGCTTTGTTGATGTTGGTTATGATAGGTGAAAGCAAATTGTTCAAGCTCACCAATATCGGAGAAGCGCGTTCGGTTTCGGCTACCATGTCTTTTTTTAGTAAACACAAACAAACGACAAACAACCTCGCACGGAGAAGAAGGATAGATTTAGGGGTAGTTTGGTACTTCTAATATGTTAAATAGACTCCGTACGTGAAAACAAAGGTGACGGCTGGTAAGTTTTGTGGACACAAAGTCATTAGCAAGTATATTTTTGTATTTTCTTCAATTATATAATAATCATATATTTTGATAGCGTTGATTTTATTTTGTACGTTTATAAATTATCGATGGTTACATCGGAATTTTTTTAAACTACAAATATAAATTGTTTATCAATATATTTGATAATTATGAATGGAACACCCTGAAATATATTCTTGGTTGCACAGTTGAGTAGGCCTATCCCGTCACTCTAAAATGGCTACCCTTGCACAACAGATGACTGAAATGTTTGAATAATAATGCCACTGTGCGTGAACGTGGGCAAAAACAATAAAGAAAGAAGAAAAATAATGAATAGAACGATGATCAGTTGCATGTGTTTAAAATAAGGACTTTCCTGTTACCTTCCGAAGATGGCTCCCCACAACTTCCCAAATATATTAAAATATAGATTTTGAAGCATCTATATATATACCATTGACTTGTCCGAAACAGCAGCAATATCCACTCTCCAAACCCATCTCAACCTCACTTCACAGTTGTAACAGAAACAGAAGGAAGAAAATGTACGGAGTAACATCATCAGATTCCGACCTCCTCGAATCCCTCCGCCGATATCTCCTCGAAGATGACTCCCCAATGAATCCAGGCAGCTCAAGGCCACAGTACGAGCGCAACCTGAGCTTCAGCAGGATCTCCGCGACCGACACTTGGTCCGATTTGCTTCTCAAAATGGACAATTCTGAGGACATGATTGTGTATGGTGCCAACGTTGTACACTTCTTAGATGCTTCCAACGAAATGTTGGCCTCGCCTCATTCTTCGTCGTCGTCGTCTTACAGCGAGAACCAGGCGCCGGCGAAGTTCAGGGGAGTGAGGCGGAGGAGGTGGGGAAAGTACGTGGCGGAGATAAGGGACCCTGCTAAAAACGGCGCAAGGGTTTGGCTCGGGACTTACCTGACGCCCGAGGACGCGGCCCTCGCCTACGACCAAGCGGCCTTCAAGATCCGTGGCGCTAAGGCTAAGCTCAATTTT
The DNA here is from genome assembly GCA_963921825.1 of Erodium maritimum. NCBI lineage: Eukaryota > Viridiplantae > Streptophyta > Magnoliopsida > Geraniales > Geraniaceae > Erodium > Erodium maritimum. Next base: position 133,075,927 of record OY997588.1, on the reverse strand, counting down.
CCACACTTGATTGGTTCCGGCATCACTGAGCCGCCCAGGGTGGGCGTTAAGCGCTGCTCAACTGAACCGGCGATGCAACCCGCGAAGAGGACAAAGAGTGGTGTCGAAGCCCAATTAGATGCTTCCCACATGGATTTCTTCTCTCTGGACACCCAATGGCTCATTAATTAAAAATAAAAATATAGAGATGGGATCACTTTTGTGAATAGTAATAGTCCGAGTGTAAGACCCAGGTTTTGTTTTTTGGAGGCTTCGGAAACACTGAAATGCCTCTTCCATTAATCATGGGCCACCAGATGAATTCTTGTTGTTTCAAGTGTATAAGATGGTTTTGCTGAATGAATAAATCTCACATTCACCTCATATTTGTATTTACTCTCAAGTGTATATTAGTTCCGCCAATTATACAAGCTTGTAATATTATACAGGTTTTTTTTCTCGAGATAAAAGGTACGACTTTTATTAAATATCACGGGTGAGAATACAGGTAAGTGTATTAGGAACGACTCCTGACCTCTGAAGGATTGGGATGTGTGCTGATGCAGTCCGGGAAGGTGGTTGCCTATGGCTCCAGACAGTTGAAGATACATGAGCGCAACTACCCTACCCACGACTTAGACCTGGCAGCACTACTTGTATGGAGAGCGATTCCGGGTATTCTCGGATCATAAGAGTCTCAAGTACATCTTCTCCCAGCGCGACCTGAACATGCGCCAGAGGCGATGGATGGAGCTACTGGAGGAGTACAACTTCGAGCTAGTCTACCATCCGGGCAAGGTGAACGTCGTTGTCGATTCCCTGAGTAGGAAGTCGACTCACTACCTTGTCGGGATATCAGTCCGGAAGTGGGATATGATGGAGGAGTTGAGCACGTTTCGGCTCGAGCTCGATGAGATCACCGATGGCGTGGCCATGTGTTCATTGGTGGCGCAGCCCACGCTAGTTGCCCGTGTGCTGGAGGCACAGGCCGGGGATGCCGAGACGGCAGAGATCCGGGAGAGGATTATCAGAGGTGTTGACACCGAGGGCTAGGAGCGGGGTACTGATCTGGGTCTACGATACCGTGGAGGACTGTTTGTGCCGCGCGGTTGTAGAGATGATGTATTGAGAGAGTCTTATTACTCCCGTCTTAATGTGCTCCCGGGTGACACCAAGATATATCGGGATATCAGACGGCAGTTCTGGTGGAGTGGGATGCGTAGAGCAGTTGTAGAGTTCGTTTCGAGATGCCTTACTTGTCAGCAAGTGAAGGCCGAGCATCAGCGTCCCGCTGGCTTGCTACAGCCACTGTCGATTGCGGAGTGAAAGTGGGAGCACGTCACGATGGACTTCGTGAGTGGCTTACCGAGGTCGTCGAGTGGGCACGAGGCAGTTTGGGTAGTGGTCGACCGACTGACCAAGTCGGCAGACTTCTTAGCCATGAGGATGACTGATACGGTTGACACTTTGAGTCGGTTGTACGTTCGGGAGATCATCCGTCTTCACGGGGTCCCGGTGTCGGTTGTGTCCGACAGGGATCCTTGTTTCACCTCCAGATTTTGGGAGAGCATGCAGAGAGCGTTGGGGACCGCGGTCTTGCTCAGTACAACATATCACCCACAGACCGACGGTCAGTCAGAGCGCACCATACAGATACTAGAGGATATGCTGCGAGCTTGTGTGTTGGACTTACGAGGATCACGGGAGGACCACTTACAATTGGTCGAGTTTGCCTACAACAACAGCTTCTAGGCCAGTATTGGGATGGCACCGTTTGAGGCGTTGTATGGTAGGCCGTGCAGATCGCCTGTGTGTTGGGCAGAGGTAGGAGACAGGAGTTTTCTTGGTCCGGATCTTGTCCGGGAGACGACCGAGAAGGTCGCGTTTATTCGGGAGCGGTTGAAGACCGCGCAGAGCCAACAGAAGAGTTATGCGGATAGACGACGCCTACCTCTTGAGTTTACGGTTGGTGATCACGTGTTTTTGAGGGTGAGCCCGAAGAAGGGACTACTGCGGTTCAACCGCGGCGGAGGCAAGTTGGCCCGAGGTTTATCGGACCTTTCGAGGTCCTGGGCAGAGTTGGAGCCGTTACTTATCGCCTTGCATTTGCACCGCAGCTCGGGAACATTCATAACGTCTTCCACGTGTCCCAGGTGCGGAAGTACACTGCGGACCCCTCCCACGTGATTGAGTAGACGGACATCGAGGTAGCTGAGGATGTTTCGTATAAGAAGCAGCCAGTCAGGATTCCGGATAGACGAGAGCAGGCCTTGCGTGGCAGGACTATCCCACTGGTACGGGTGCAGTGGAAGCACCACGGAGCAGAGTCGACCTGGGAGCGCGAGGATGAAGTTCGTGCGAAGTACCCCAGCCTGTTCGACCCTTGAGGTGCGTCCGTTTTAAAATTTCGAGGACGAAATTCTTTAAAGGCGGGTAGATTGTAAGAACCGCCCCCGGTCGAACGGAGGTTTTTGGCGAAAGTTGACTTTTTGACGGAAAAGTCAACCGATGACTCCGGGAGTCATTCGAGACCTTTCTGGGACCCAAAAAGCTTAGCCGTCGTTACGGTTAGCCTAATTGGGCCGTCTCCTTTCCATTGACTGTAATTGTGGAAAAGTCAATTGTCGGTCAAACTCGGGTCAATCTCCGCATATTTAAGGACTAAAACTAATAAATTAAAGGTGCTGAGATTTTTTTGGGTTTGAGATGGTCCCCACTATGGACACATGTCCATAGTTGCTTGGGTGAGAAGAAACAAGGGCGAAAAGACACCTATGCCCTTGATTTTGGTCTTGAGAGGCTTTTGGGCATTAATGACATTTGGGTCACTACACTATTAGGTTAAAGGGGACCTTAGGTGAGCATTTCAGCCCATTTTGAGAGGGTTGGCCGAAATTACCAAGGGAGAGAGAGAGAAGGAGCTCCCATGAAAGCTTGAAGGAAAAGAGAAGATTTTTTGCCCATTTCTACCTCAAATCACCTCCCAAATCTCATTTTCTTTATCTATTCTTCATTACCAAAGTGAATATCTAATCCCTTTTCGTTTTTGTGGATTTTGGTTCGTGGGTTTTGAGGAAAAATGATGAACTTGGTTGGGTTTTTGAGTTTTGGGTGTTGGATGATGATTTATGGAGAGAAAAGGTTGTTAGATTATTGGTTTTAATTGGATTTTTGGAGTTTTGATGAAGACCCATGATGGGTGTTGAAGTAGAGACGTTTTAGGGTCTATTTTGGAGCTTTGGGAGGTCATCAATGGAGGTTTTGAGGTTTAAATTCGTGCAAACCAAAGCTGGAGGAAGAAGAAGGCGAACATTGTCAGACCCGTCACGAATCCGTGAGGGAGACCGTGACGGTGTCAGTCACGGCTCCGTGAGGAGAACCGTGACGGCGCAGACCTCGGATCCGTGACCTGATCCGTTACGAATCCCGTCAAGACTCTGTGACCCGAACCGTGACAGACCTGAGTTGGGCCTTTTGGGCCCATTTTGTTGAATTTCGAGTAATTGGGACGGTTATCTATAACCGAGTCCTTTTGGGATAAATTGAGAATGTTTTCCTCTTTAAACCTTTGTGAATTACTCTTGATACGAGTGTTTAATTGTGATCCAAGACCTTGGACCCGAGCTTGACGGAGGAGGAGGCCTTTGGACCGCGTGAGAGGACGAGGAGGAAGTCAGTCAGGTCGTCAGCTGCTAGGATTGGATTGCTTTCGAAGTAGGGAAGAGTAGTAAACTCCACTTTTAATTTAAAGAATGCTAATAGTATGCCTATAGGATAATAATAACCGGAAAGGTCTTAGTTTGCATATAGGATGTGATTCACTAGAATAACCGCTTTCAATTACGATAATAACCGGAAGAGTCCTAGTTTTCATATAGGATGTGATTCACTAGATTAATCGCTTTCAATTATGGGAAATTGCCGTGCTGGTAGAATGGCCATGTCGAGCCTTAGGATTGCTTGTTGATTGTGTTTGATCATGGTTGTTTGTCCTTAAAGTCGATGCATGTTACACTCTTAGTTAAGTTTGGGATTATAGTATAGTATGTGAATTACAATGAATGCCATATGAATGTTTGTCTCGTGCTATGATTGGTTGAATGAATGAGGTGGATGTGATATGATTGTTTTTTTGTGAAATGATCGGGTGAATGATAGACCGATGCGGTGTTATTGTAAGTGTTGACGATAAGCGTTGTTGGCATGGTGAGTTCGTTATAGTGTGGTGTGTGTGGTATTGCATGTTTTGACTTGTACCCCGAGTGACGGGAAGATACCCGACCGATGTGTGTGCCGGTCCGGTATGTGTGCATTGAGATTGGCCCCGATGTTGTGTGTCCGGGAAGACATTTAGATCGAGGGTATATTCCGGTATGATGTAGAGTTTCACCCTGATGATGTGTGTCCGGGAAGACATCTAGACCGATGGACATTCTGGTATGATGTAGATTTTCACCCCGATGTTGTGTGTCCGGGAAGAAATCTAGACCGATGGACATTACGGTATGATGTAGAGTTCCACCCCGATGATGTGTGCCCGGGAAGACATCTAGACCGATGGATATTCCAATATGATGTATTTGCTTCACCCCGATGCTGTATGTCCGGGAAGACATCTAGACCGATGGTATATTCTGGTACGATGTATTTGCTTCCCCCCGATGCTGTGTGTCCGGGAAGACATCTAGACCGAGGGTATATTCTGGTACAATGTATTAATTGAGTTGTGTGTAGTGATCGGATTCCTGAGTACTTGTCTTATGTTCTGTGATATTGAGTTGAGTAACGTCCGCAGTGGTCATCGCGGTATAATGTCATGTTGCCCGTTTGTTTACTTAAATTGGTGCTATTATCGAAATCATGCGTTCTTGTCAGTTTCTATTTGCGTTTTAAGCTTTTAATAAGAATTTTTGATCGATTTATTCAGACACCGGGGCGAGAGTCATTTCCCTTTTTACTACTTTTTCCTACTGAGCGTAAACTCACCCCTATCACGCCCCAAATCCGGTTTGGATCGGACTCGAGACGTGAGCTAAAACAGTAATAATTTTTTCTCGAAAATAAAGCCAACAAGTCTCGATTCATAAATTTAAAGTGAGGACAATAAATATTTCAAAACTCCATACGTCTCTAGACATTTTAGTCTAGGACCTCGTAAGCTCCCAAGCATCGAGCATCCCACTAGTACTCTTCCCGCTTAGAACCTGAAAAACCACAAAGTAAGGGGGCGAGCTTTCGCTCAGTAGGAAAAGTAGTTAAGGTTATAAGCACAGACTCACCACCACGGGTAACCGTCCAATTAGGGCATACTAGTACAACACACAACTAATTTCCAACGGAACTCGTAACCACAAACCTCAACTCAAGACCGAACCACACTTTCAACCACAAACACCCAAAAAGCACAAACAGCAACCAACACACCAATTAACAAGTCATCGACATAAAGTAAATTGTAAAAGCACAAACACGTCCCGTACCGCAGTCCCCTACTCGGTCGGTTGTCCACAGCCCGACACCCTCATATCGTACCGGAACACACAGCGTCGGCCTAGATATCTTCCCGTCAAACAACCGGGGTGCAATCTCAAATAGTCGTACCAGAATCTCCATCGGCCTAGACCTCTTCCCCGGAACTCCTTCGGGCAAAGGATAGGTAGAACAACTTTCCCGGAACTCCTTCGGGCAAAGCGCAGAATACGTAACCGTCGGCCTAGACGTCCCACATCGGAGTACCCCCTCGATGCAGGCTATCGTACCGGAACCACTACCCGGGGGACCGCGAATACATGGGACCACACCGTCGGCCTAGGTACTACCCTACACCAGCGTACTCCCGCGGTCATAGGTACCATACCGGAAACAACTCTCGGACACACATCAAGATAATATTACAAATGTCATAATTAAGCACGACTTACCAAGCCCAACAATCTTACCACAACCAGTCACGTCGGTCTATCACTCACCCGACCATCACACAACCAAGGGTTCAGATCAACACAACCACGGCACACTCGCCCATACATAACAACGACATGCTCAACGGTTATACTAATCTTGTCTATTAACCCTAACGACACTGACTCACAGGGCAGGCATCTCAAACAATAACAGGCAATTCCAAAACAACACACAACCTACGACTCGACATGGCCGGTCTACCAGCACGACAATTATCCAAGTAGAAACGTAAAGGTTCACAGTTCAATCGACTACTCTAATTGTTCGCATCCTACATGTTACTACGACTCATCCGGTTATTATCTGATATAAATACTCGTTCCAGTTTTATTAATCCTAGCATGCATACTAGTAACTTTCCGCAATTAAACCGGTATCCGCTACTTTCCCTACCTCTTGACGAACCGACAGCTACGTCTCCTAGCTGTTGACGTCATGGCTTGCTACCTCCGGTCTTCTCTTCAATTGAAGCCGGACTCTAACTTTACACAGAAAACTACAATTAAAACCGGTTTCACAATTTGATTTAAAAAGGTTACTACGGTTTCGATTTAAGTTCAAAAGTTGTCTTTTAGACTTGAGCGGGCTAAAAGCGGGATTACACGAATCGGGTTCAGGCACCCGAGCACAGAACCAGTGCACGTTTTCTGAGGCATGGGTTTCGTGGCACGATTTACGAGGCAAGGTTCCCGAGGTCCGATTCAACGTTCCTGTTTTTGTCCCGTTCTAAGCCCGATTTAAACATCCAGTTTCTGTTCATTCCAGGTTCGTTCAACAAGTCCAAAAATACAACCTTTTTTATTTAAAACTGAAATCTTTCCTTTTTCTGTTAATCTCTTTAATTAAAACTGATTTTCGTTTTACTTTTCTTTTCTTTTAATTTCTTTAGTTTCTGAAACAACACTCAACCAGATCCGAGTGATTTTCGTGTTCCAGGTCCAGGAAGAACTCGGGACAGAAGTAAAAGAAAAGGAAGGTGAAGCTCGGGAAAAGAATCCGGCCGACCATCGGCGGTGACTAAACCCGCCGAGGTCTCACGGAAAAGCTCACCGTGGGGAAGACGACGGTGGTGGCGGATTGGTGCGTTGGGTCAGGAGTGGCGCGTGGAAGGGATGACGACTCAGGCTTGGTTTCGGGCGGCGCTGGAGGGAGGGAGCTCGGAGAGGTTGCGCGGCGGAGGTGGTCGAAGACGTGGGTGAGAGGGCGGCCGAGAACTCGGGACGAAGAAGGAGAGGGAGGCCGAGAAGAGGGAGGTCGGCGAGGGAGAGGGGCGGCCGTGCGGGCGGCGTTGGGTGGAGAGGGATAGGGAGGGATAAGGGTGGCCGGCGATGGCGGCCGGAACAGAGAACCAGAGAGGGGACGGGATCGGGAGAGAGAAGAGGGAGGCGGGAGGTCGACGGTCTGCGAAGAAGAAGAGATCGAAATAGGATTTCCAACCCTGACTTTGCCCTTAAATACCACCGCCTGGAAATGGGCTTCAGGCGGTTTGGGCCTTTGGTTGACAACGGGCCTCACGTCCCAAAGCTGAAAGAAGAGAGCTCGGATCAGGCCGGGTCTGGCCTGCTCTGCTCGGGCCGGGTCTGGCCCGCCCGGTCCAGCTTCTTCCCTTCTTTTTTTTAAACCTGATTCAAAATTCATTTTTCTTTTTGAACGAAAAAGAGACTAGACCCAAAAACACCCCGACGTTCCGATCGAACACTTTTAAATAGTTAAAAACTTGTTAAACCGAGGCGGTCTTCACAACCCCCCTCTGTTTTACTGTGTTATAGGTTTCGTTAATGAGTCGGTTGTAGGACATCTCAGGTCTCGGGAGCTCATTGAGGGTTCGGGTGGTTACTAGTAGAGACGTACCTTCTCTTTCCGTTTTAGACATTGTTTTACTTTACTATCCTTTGAGCTTTTGACTCATAGTATCGGATTGAATTATGTTTATCGGAGTTATTTATGTTGAAACTAATTTTGGAGATCTAAACCATTTTAATCTTGCTTGCTTGTATCGTTATTAATTTTTATTATTTTAGTTCACATCTCGAGTCCGGTCAAAACCGGATTTGGGGCGTGACAATTTTGTATCAGAGCCTGGTTTCACTGAAATTTTTTTTCAAACCTCGGACCGTACGTCGATTAAGTGGGTAGAGTTAGGTTGTTAATGTTCTAGTGTCGGTTACGCAAGTCGGAAATGTCCTATGCATAGATACGAGACGACGAGATTCTCGGATGGCGAAGTGCCTTGTTTGATTCTTGCCTTACTTTGTGTTATGTTGTGCCTTGGTTGAACTGTTATGCCGATCGGTTGAGATCGAGGTTCGTTTCACGAGCGGTGCTCGATGATGTTTATGATATGAGTGTTAATGGATCGTTTATTGGGTTTCCGCTTTGGTCGGTCGTTGATTGATTGGTTAAGCGTGAAGTGTTAATTTAATTGGTGGGTAATCGAGTAAGTACCGAGACCCGAGGGGTGTAACTGTGATGTTTTGATGTGTGCTATGTTGTGCTGAATGCCTTGTGTAGTTAATTTATTGAATGTCCCGCTTAAGCGGATGTGTAATAACCACTTCTGGTCAACGTCAGTCAAACCTGCGAAAAACAGGAAAATTTAAAAATTTTAAGACAGACACTTAACTTAACTTAAATTGACCCCGAGGGTCATGCCGGACTTAAGTTGACCCCGTTATCGACTAAAATGAGTTACGGGGGACTCAGGGCAACTTCCTGGTCATTTTGGGAAAGATTGATTTTTCGCTGGAAAAGTCACCCGAGCGACGTTTTGGTCCATTCGAGGACCGTTTTGGACCCGAAAGGCTTAGCCGTCGTCGTAGCGGTCTTAGTTGGGCCGTTTCCTTGAAGCCCGTCCAGTTTAAAATATTTTTGGGAAAAGTGCCCGTTCGGGGCCCGAAACGTCCGTTTTTCGCGAATCTGATTGGAAAATATCAACTAGATATTTTCCAAAAGGTATGGGACCCACCTTGACACTTGTCAAGTATATGGTGGTGTAATTTTTGGAGGGAAAATGGGTGGATGTGGTGAGTTGGCCGAGTATAGGGTAAAAGGGAAAGGAATTGGAGTTAGTTGTTATTTGTTTTAAAAATTAGAAAGAGGAAGAGAGGTTTTAGAGAGAGAAGGAGAAGGAGAAGAAGAGAGAAGAAGGAAGGTTGGGCTAGGGTTGGTGATCGAGCCCTTGGATCGAGTCAAAGCAAAGAGCAATCCCGTTCCCCTCATTCTCCTCTACGGTAATACCCGAACCGATTCTCGTTTCGATTATTTTCAAGAGCTAGGGTTTGGTTATAAAATTTGGTTTAGGGTTGTGTAGAGATTAAAGAGGTGTTGGAGACGTTTTAGAGGTGTTTGGGAGAGAAATTTCACGTTTTCCGGTGACCGGAGGCTCGGGAGGAGCTCCGGCCACCGTGGGTGGTGGCCGGCCGGCCATGTGGTGGCTGGCCGGAGGTGGCAGCAGCCACCACTTGGTGGCCGAGCCCCTCCCTCAAACCCTAGGGTCTCGGCCAAGCCTCTTGGGTGGGGCCCACGTGCTCGGTTGCTCGGGTTTTAATGTTCGGGTGGTTTAAAACGTCCCCCGGACCACTTTATCCTTAATCGAATCGAAATTTGGAATTAAATTGGAGAAGTTGTAATTAACGGGTTTTGGGAAACTTTAAACGTTAATTAATTGACTTAGAAGTCGGAATTCAATTCCGTCAAGTGCGTTGGGTTCCTTGAAATATTCTAAGACCGTAGAAACGAAAACGGGGACTTTTGGAGCCCCGGAAGGCAATTAACCAAAACCGGGCAGATTCGCCATGACGGGCGAATCTGGCACTTACGGGTCCTTTATCGGCAATATCGAGTAATTGGGAAGTTTGGGAGTGATCGGCATTGTCGGGGTTACGTTTGGGCGTTAAGTTTATTAATTTTCGGTTTACTCGTACTAGTTTAAAAGTACTTTAAATTTGTGTTCTGTTAGATCGTGCTACGGACCGAGGCAAGGGGAAGCTCGGCGAGTGACTGAGTGTGCTTCGGGTGTTGTTGGAGCGCTTTTGGGATTGTATACGAGGTAGGGAAAAGTAGCCGGATCTCGGCCCTGATTAGGGAAAGTTAATGGTAGAATTGCATGTGACACCGGGGTGTCGTGGGTTGAGTAGATTTATTTAATTATTAGAAAAGCATGATACGGGATTGTAGCGTTTAAGAGAAAGGCATGTGACACTTAGTAGTGTCGTGGGAACAGAGAACTTAGCGATAATTGAATTACTGGAGGCATATGACCATGCCCGGAGGTTGTTTGTGAAACTAGCGATTTTAGGACTGTTGGAGGCATCGAGTATGCCGGAGGTTGTCGTGCGCTTTATTTAATTGTTGAGTTTGGGTGGCCTTGAGAGCCCGTATTTAATTGTTGAGTTTGGGTGGCCTTGAGAGCCCGTATTTAATTGTTGAGTTTGGGTGGCCTTGAGAGCCCGTATTTAATTGTTGAGTCGGGGTGGCCATGAGAGCCGTGTATTTAATTTGGTGTCTTGAGTGGCAGCGAGTGCCCGTGGGGTTGTTGAACCCGAGTCTTGACTGTTGAGGTGTCTTGAGTGGCCTTGAGTGCCTGTGTGATTGAACTTGCCTGTGATTGTGTTTGTGGTTACCTGGGGTGGTGAGTTCTAAAGGTCGACAGCCTGATCCGACTTAGTGTCGATGAATTGCGAGTTCTAAAGGTCGACAGCCTGATCCGACTTAGTGTCGATGAATTGCGAGTTCTAAAGGTCGACAGCCTGATCCGACTTAGTGTCGATGAATTGCGAGTTCTAAAGGTCGACAGCCTGATCCGACTTAGTGTCGATGAATTGCGAGTTTTAAAGGTCGACAGCCTGATCCGACTTAGTGTCGAGGAATTGCGAGTTTTAAAGGTCGACAGCCTGATCCGACTTAGTGTCGAGGAATTGCGAGTTTGAAAGGTCGACAGCCTGATCCGACTTCGTGTCGAGGAATTGCGATAGGTCGAACCCTGACCTGATTGAGATTGGTTACTGAGCAGCTGGTGTGCGATCCTTTGTGATCTTGTTTGGTGTTGTGTCGTTTCGTTCGAGTCCTTGAGGAGGTCGTCGATAGTTGTATTGGGTCTACACTGTTTTTATCGAGTGTCGAGTCTGTTGAGGAAGGTGACGGGTTGTGGGTCAGTTGAGTACTTGAGTTGGGGACTGTAGTCCCGGTGTTGGGTTTGGTTTTAGTGTTACTGGCTTTTTCTGCTAATTATGCCATAGTCAGTCTGTTATCCGTGGAGGTGAGCGAACGCTCACCCCTAGCTGCTTTTCCTACAGGTACTGATCACCGGACGGACTAGGTTAGCTCTTGAAGTTCATGGAGCTTGGAGCGGAGTCTGGTCTTTACTTTTGTTGAGTCTAGTGACGGATGTTGTACCCTGTCCACTTGTTGGGACGTTTTTGTATTGTAAATGCTATTATTTTGAGAAGTAAATGGAAATGTCAAAGCTTTTATTGAAAACAGGTTTCAAGTGTTCATGTTTTTAAAAGTTCGCGTCCCGAGTTCGGTTCGCTGAAATCGGGGCGTGACAGCTTGGTATCAGAGCTCGAGGTTTCAAACCTCGGACTGTCCGTCACTTAGGGGGGGGGGGAGTCGAGTCAGTGTAGACCCGTCATGTCTTGAGTCTTCTTTTTGTTTGTGCGTATGTTACAGTATTTTGTTGCTGGCATACTGATTGTGTGTGATTGCGTGAACTGTTTTTTAACTGTCGCGGGTCGACTCAGGAGCGCTCCTGTAGTCGAACGTGACGGTGTTGATGTCAAGTCGGTACAACGTGGTTCGGGGACGCCTGAACCGGGTTGTAACTACGTGATGTCAAGGAACGAAGTTTTAAAATGAAAGGGTGAAGGTTTTAAAATTATTGGCCCTGTTGGCATGTCTTGAACTTGATTGGCCCTATGGGCATATGTTTGATTTTTGATTGGCCCGGTGAACGGGGGTCGTCGTGTTGTGTGGGTTGGTTTGCCGTCGCTTGTTTGGTGCACGTCGGTGCGGTCTCGTTGTGGTCTCGTTTACTAATGCTAGTATATAAAGTACGTTTAGCTTGAGCGGTGTAGCGCTTTAGTGATAAGCACGTTAGTGTAAGCTTAAGAGGGTGGACGTTAGTGCGTTTGTACTGTCGTTTTTATTTAAGTTCGCAAACTGAACGTTTGCGTGTATCCGTGCAGAGGATACTGTTTATGGCTCGCGGTAAGCGGGGACGACCATCAGGAACGCGGGGCCAGGCACCCACGCGAGGCCGGCGGGGACGGTCAGCAGGGGCACCAGGGAGGGTGCCGACCGTCGAGCCCGCCGACTATGCGGAGGCACAGGGTACTCCTGTCGGAGAAGACAGGAGGAGTGATGCGGGGCCGTCTGCAGGCACCCCCAGTGTTCCGCCAGTCGCGGACCCTCCAGTGATGACTGCCCTGGATGAGCTTACCAGGACCGTTCAGAGTTTGGTGGCGATCATCGCCAGCCGAGAGTCGGCTTCGCCAGCACCAGAGGCAGCCGCAGTCCCGGTGAGGGCCGCTCAGACAGAGGATCTTACCTCCCGAGCGCTACTAGATTTCCTGAAGCTCGGGATACCTGTTTTTGTCGGGGAGCCGAATCCCGACCTGGCTGAGCGATGGATAGAGCAGGTCACACGAGACTTGGACACATCGGGTGTCGAGGATGGCCGTCGGAGAGTGTCCTTCGCGGCCCATCAGCTGAGAGACAGCGCCTACCACTGGTGGGGGCGGGTGAAGGACACGGTCGGATACGACTACAGCGTATTCCAGGAGGTATTCATGGCACAGTACTTCCCCGAGTCGGCTCGGCTGGAGCGACATCGGCAGTTCTTAGACCTGGAGCAAGGGGGGATGACGGTAGGAGAGTACGAAGCCAGGTTCACAGCCTTGGCCAGATTCGCGCCTGAGATGGTGACGAGCGAGGCGAACCGTTGCCTGCGGTTCCAGGACGGACTGAGGCTGGGCATCCGGAACCAGGTTCTCGCCTTGAGGATACGGAAGTATACCGACCTCGTGGACACCGCAGCTACAGTAGAGCAGGGCGCCAGGGATGCAGTCAGGAGCCGTGAGGTCCGACCTCGGCCGATCAGTTGGGCAGGGCCGTCAGACTCACGAGACTCGCGGAGGCAGAGGACCGCGGGATCCTTCCGACCACCGCCTCATCAGAGTGGATCGAGACAGCAGGGGTCAGTGGCATCAGTGGGGCCAGTCGCCTCAGAGAGGAGGCCGTCATGCTATCACTGCGGGCAACCAGACCACTTACAGCGAGACTGTCCGACGAGGGGAGGAACCGCGGCAGTACCAGCTACTAGCCGGACAGGCCAGGGCTCGGGGTCGAGGGCTGACGAGATCAGCTGTTACCGATGCGGCCGGGCCGGTCACACTATGGCATGGTGCCGAGAGCAGTTGGGGGAGACATCAGTGCAGCGACCGCAGCAGTCGCGAACAGTACAGTCGCCCAGAGGTCGCCCTCGACAGGGTCAGCAGCCGAGATCATCACGGCCGTCTACGAGCGCACCAATTCCGAGACAGCAGCAGAGTAACGTGTATCCAGCAGCCAGTGCGCAGGGTCAGAGGCAGCAGGCCTCGCAGGGGAGAGTATATGCAGTCACCGACTCCAGAGCCCCAGGACCTAGCACGTACCGTGACACCATCCAGGGTACGTGTTTGTTGTATCATTTATGGGCTTTGTTCTTGTTTGATACCGGGGCATCGCACTCTTTTATTTCGTCGGGTTGTGCTGAGAGGTTGGGGTTGAGCTTAGAGCCGTTGAGTCCACCCCTATGCCTGGACACCCCAGTTGGGGGTGGTGTATCGTTGACTAGAGTATGTCGTGCCTGCGAGATTAGAGTCGCAGACTGTCCTTGCCCTGGTGACCTTCTCGTGTTGGGGATGACTACCTTTGATGTGATTTTGGGTATGGATTGGTTGTCGAGGTACCGAGCCAACATCGATTGCTACAGACGACGAGTGACAGTGACAGTGGGCGGTACGAAGGTGACGTGCGTGCTGGGGAGTAAGAGTGGGGTCCTCCTGTCGGCATTGTCTGCAGAGGAGGAAGTACCGGCTGTGCAGAGCCGAGAGTTACCGAGAGTGGTATGCGAGTTCCCCGAGGTCTTTCCTGAGGAGTTGAGCGGGCTGCCACCGATTCGTGAGGTGGAGTTCGGGATTGACCTAGTGCCGGGAACGGCGGCGATATCGATGGCGCCTTACAGGTTTGCGCCGGCAGAGTTGACTGAGCTGTAGCGTCAACTGGAGGAGCTTCAGCAGAAGGGGTTTATCCGTCCGAGTGCATCGCCGTGGGGAGCACCAGCACTCTTCGTGAAGAAGAAGAGTGGAGAGCTACGGATGTGTATAGATTACCGGAAGCTGAACCGGGTTACGGTGAAGAACCGGTACCCGATGCCGAGGATCGATGACTTGTTTGACCAGTTGAGAGGGGCGACTCACTTCTCGAAGATCGATCTGCGATCCGGTTATTATCAGTTGCGAGTCCGTGAGGGGGACGTCGCAAAGACTGCATTCCGGACACGCTATGGGCATTACGAGTTCCTGGTGATGCCATTCGGACTGACGAACGCGCCAGCAGCGTTCATGGACCTGATGAACAGCATCTTCCGGCCGTACCTGGATCAGTTTGTGGTGGTGTTCGTGGACGATATCCTAATATATTCGCAGAACGAGGCGGCGCATGAGGCACATCTGAGGGTTGTTCTGACCCTACTGCGCGAGCACCAGCTATATGCCAACCGGGAGAAGTGCGAGTTCTGGCTCTCTGAGGTGAGATTCCTCGGCCACGTCGTATCCCGTGACGGTATCCTGGTCGATCCGTCGAAGATCGACGCGGTCTCGAAGTGGGCACGGCCCACGAGTGTTTTCGAGATCCGCAGCTTTCTGGGATTGGCAGGCTACTATAGGCGATTTGTCCAGGATTTTGCACGACTAGCCGCACCGATGACTCTGTTAACGCGCAAGGGTGTTGGGTTCGTGTGGACAGATGACTGTGAGCGTGCGTTCGCGGAATTGAAGACTCGACTGACTACAGCTCCAGTGTTAGTGGTGCCCGAGCGAGGGATTGGCTATGATGTTTACTGCGATGCATCCGGAGAGGGACTGGGTTGCGTGCTGATGCAGTCGGGCAGAGTTGTGGCTTATGGCTCCAGGCAGTTGAAGATACACGAGCGCAACTATCCTACCCACGACTTGGAGCTAGCAGCAGTCGTGTTTGCGCTAAAGAGCTGGCGATATTACCTGTACGGCGAGGGGTTTCAGGTGTTCTCGGATCACAAGAGCCTCAAGTACATATTTTCCCAGCGAGACCTGAACATGCGTCAGCGACGGTGGATGGAACTACTCGAGGAGTACGACTTCGAGCTACACTACCACCCAGGCAAGGCTAACGTTGTCGCCGACGCCTTGAGTAGGAAGTCGGCTCCGAGCCTCGCCAGCATATCTGTCCGAGAGTGGGACATGATGGGGGAGCTGAGCACATTCGGGCTTGAGCTAGAGGAGGTTACTGGCGGTGTTGCCATGTGCTCCCTAGTGGCTCAGCCCTCACTGCTTGCCCAAGTGTTGGAGGCGCAGAGGGAGGACGTCGAAGCATCAGAGATCCGCGAGAGAGTCGTCAGGGGTGACGAGGTGGTGGGCTGGCAGGACAGTACTGATTGGGGACTACGGTACCGCGGGGGGCTGTTCGTACCAGTTAACTATAGAGATGCCGTGTTACGAGAGGCACACCATTCGCGTCTCGCAGTGCATCCGGGGGGCACCAAGATGTACCGTGACCTCAGGAGGCACTACTGGTGGCACGGCATGAGGAGAGCAGTCGCAGAGTTTGTGTCGAGATGCCTTGTCTGTCAGCAGGTGAAGGCAGAGCATCAGCGTCCCGCGGGATTGTTACAGCCACTACCGATTGCTCAGTGGAAGTGGGAGCACATTACGATGGATTTCGTGTGTGGACTACCGAGATCGCCCAAGGGAAACGACGCCGTGTGGGTGGTAGTCGACCGGTTGACCAAGTCGGCCCATTTTCTGGCTATGAGGATGACAGACCCGGTCGAAAAGTTGAGCAGTCTGTATATCCAGGAGATAGTGCGCCTCCACGGGGTCCCGGTGTCGATAGTGTCTGACAGGGATCCCCGCTTCACGTCCAGGTTCTGGCCGAGTCTGCAGAAGGCACTGGGGACAGAGGTCCTACTCAGCACAGCACATCATCCTCAGACAGACGGTCAGTCTGAGCGTACCATTCAGATCTTGGAGGACATGCTGCGAGCATGTGTGCTGGATTTCAGGGGATCTTGGGAGACCCACCTGCCATTGGCCGAGTTCGCCTACAACAACAGCTTCCAGGCCAGTATCGGGATGGCACCGTTCGAAGCGTTGTATGGTAGGCCGTGTCGGTCACCAGTATGCTGGGCAGAGGTGGGGGACAAGAGTCTGCTGGGGCCAGATCTTGTCAGAGAGACGACGGAGAAGGTCACATTGATCCGCGATCGGTTGAGGACCGCGCAGAGCCGGCAGAAGAGTTATGCAGACAGGCGACGTCGACCTCTTGAGTTTGCAGTCGGGGATCACGTGTTCCTGAAGGTGAGCCCGAGGAAGGGGCTGGTGCGGTTCAGGCGCAGCGGGGGAAAGTTGGCTCCGAGGTACATAGGCCCGTTCCAGATCTTAGACAGAGTGGGAGTCGTGGCTTATCGTCTGGCGTTGCCACCGCAGCTTGGGAGAGTACATAACGTCTTCCACGTATCCCAGTTGCGGCAGTACAACGCAGACCCCTCCCACGTCATCGAGTGGACTGATATCGAGGTGGCTGATGATGTCTCCTATGAGGAGCAGCCGGTTCGGATCATGGACACACGGCAGCAGATTCTGCGGGGAGGCAAGATTATCCGCTTGGTCCGAGTGCAGTGGAAACATCACGGAGCTGAGTCGACGTGGGAACGCGAGGACGAGGTTCGCGCGAAGTATCCCGGCCTGTTCGACTCCCGAGGTACGTCTGTTTTAAATTTCGCGGACGAAATTTCTTTAAGGGGGGTAGACTGTAATAACCACTTCTGGTCAACGTCAGTCAAACCTGCGAAAAACAGGAAAATTTAAAAATTTTAAGACAGACACTTAACTTAACTTAAATTGACCCCGAGGGTCATGCCGGACTTAAGTTGACCCCGTTATCGACTAAAATGAGTTACGGGGGACTCAGGGCAACTTCCTGGTCATTTTGGGAAAGATTGATTTTTCGCTGGAAAAGTCACCCGAGCGACGTTTTGGTCCATTCGAGGACCGTTTTGGACCCGAAAGGCTTAGCCGTCGTCGTAGCGGTCTTAGTTGGGCCGTTTCCTTGAAGCCCGTCCAGTTTAAAATATTTTTGGGAAAAGTGCCCGTTCGGGGCCCGAAACGTCCGTTTTTCGCGAATCTGATTGGAAAATATCAACTAGATATTTTCCAAAAGGTATGGGACCCACCTTGACACTTGTCAAGTATATGGTGGTGTAATTTTTGGAGGGAAAATGGGTGGATGTGGTGAGTTGGCCGAGTATAGGGTAAAAGGGAAAGGAATTGGAGTTAGTTGTTATTTGTTTTAAAAATTAGAAAGAGGAAGAGAGGTTTTAGAGAGAGAAGGAGAAGGAGAAGAAGAGAGAAGAAGGAAGGTTGGGCTAGGGTTGGTGATCGAGCCCTTGGATCGAGTCAAAGCAAAGAGCAATCCCGTTCCCCTCATTCTCCTCTACGGTAATACCCGAACCGATTCTCGTTTCGATTATTTTCAAGAGCTAGGGTTTGGTTATAAAATTTGGTTTAGGGTTGTGTAGAGATTAAAGAGGTGTTGGAGACGTTTTAGAGGTGTTTGGGAGAGAAATTTCACGTTTTCCGGTGACCGGAGGCTCGGGAGGAGCTCCGGCCACCGTGGGTGGTGGCCGGCCGGCCATGTGGTGGCTGGCCGGAGGTGGCAGCAGCCACCACTTGGTGGCCGAGCCCCTCCCTCAAACCCTAGGGTCTCGGCCAAGCCTCTTGGGTGGGGCCCACGTGCTCGGTTGCTCGGGTTTTAATGTTCGGGTGGTTTAAAACGTCCCCCGGACCACTTTATCCTTAATCGAATCGAAATTTGGAATTAAATTGGAGAAGTTGTAATTAACGGGTTTTGGGAAACTTTAAACGTTAATTAATTGACTTAGAAGTCGGAATTCAATTCCGTCAAGTGCGTTGGGTTCCTTGAAATATTCTAAGACCGTAGAAACGAAAACGGGGACTTTTGGAGCCCCGGAAGGCAATTAACCAAAACCGGGCAGATTCGCCATGACGGGCGAATCTGGCACTTACGGGTCCTTTATCGGCAATATCGAGTAATTGGGAAGTTTGGGAGTGATCGGCATTGTCGGGGTTACGTTTGGGCGTTAAGTTTATTAATTTTCGGTTTACTCGTACTAGTTTAAAAGTACTTTAAATTTGTGTTCTGTTAGATCGTGCTACGGACCGAGGCAAGGGGAAGCTCGGCGAGTGACTGAGTGTGCTTCGGGTGTTGTTGGAGCGCTTTTGGGATTGTATACGAGGTAGGGAAAAGTAGCCGGATCTCGGCCCTGATTAGGGAAAGTTAATGGTAGAATTGCATGTGACACCGGGGTGTCGTGGGTTGAGTAGATTTATTTAATTATTAGAAAAGCATGATACGGGATTGTAGCGTTTAAGAGAAAGGCATGTGACACTTAGTAGTGTCGTGGGAACAGAGAACTTAGCGATAATTGAATTACTGGAGGCATATGACCATGCCCGGAGGTTGTTTGTGAAACTAGCGATTTTAGGACTGTTGGAGGCATCGAGTATGCCGGAGGTTGTCGTGCGCTTTATTTAATTGTTGAGTTTGGGTGGCCTTGAGAGCCCGTATTTAATTGTTGAGTTTGGGTGGCCTTGAGAGCCCGTATTTAATTGTTGAGTTTGGGTGGCCTTGAGAGCCCGTATTTAATTGTTGAGTCGGGGTGGCCATGAGAGCCGTGTATTTAATTTGGTGTCTTGAGTGGCAGCGAGTGCCCGTGGGGTTGTTGAACCCGAGTCTTGACTGTTGAGGTGTCTTGAGTGGCCTTGAGTGCCTGTGTGATTGAACTTGCCTGTGATTGTGTTTGTGGTTACCTGGGGTGGTGAGTTCTAAAGGTCGACAGCCTGATCCGACTTAGTGTCGATGAATTGCGAGTTCTAAAGGTCGACAGCCTGATCCGACTTAGTGTCGATGAATTGCGAGTTCTAAAGGTCGACAGCCTGATCCGACTTAGTGTCGATGAATTGCGAGTTCTAAAGGTCGACAGCCTGATCCGACTTAGTGTCGATGAATTGCGAGTTTTAAAGGTCGACAGCCTGATCCGACTTAGTGTCGAGGAATTGCGAGTTTTAAAGGTCGACAGCCTGATCCGACTTAGTGTCGAGGAATTGCGAGTTTGAAAGGTCGACAGCCTGATCCGACTTCGTGTCGAGGAATTGCGATAGGTCGAACCCTGACCTGATTGAGATTGGTTACTGAGCAGCTGGTGTGCGATCCTTTGTGATCTTGTTTGGTGTTGTGTCGTTTCGTTCGAGTCCTTGAGGAGGTCGTCGATAGTTGTATTGGGTCTACACTGTTTTTATCGAGTGTCGAGTCTGTTGAGGAAGGTGACGGGTTGTGGGTCAGTTGAGTACTTGAGTTGGGGACTGTAGTCCCGGTGTTGGGTTTGGTTTTAGTGTTACTGGCTTTTTCTGCTAATTATGCCATAGTCAGTCTGTTATCCGTGGAGGTGAGCGAACGCTCACCCCTAGCTGCTTTTCCTACAGGTACTGATCACCGGACGGACTAGGTTAGCTCTTGAAGTTCATGGAGCTTGGAGCGGAGTCTGGTCTTTACTTTTGTTGAGTCTAGTGACGGATGTTGTACCCTGTCCACTTGTTGGGACGTTTTTGTATTGTAAATGCTATTATTTTGAGAAGTAAATGGAAATGTCAAAGCTTTTATTGAAAACAGGTTTCAAGTGTTCATGTTTTTAAAAGTTCGCGTCCCGAGTTCGGTTCGCTGAAATCGGGGCGTGACAGCTTGGTATCAGAGCTCGAGGTTTCAAACCTCGGACTGTCCGTCACTTAGGGGGGGGGGGAGTCGAGTCAGTGTAGACCCGTCATGTCTTGAGTCTTCTTTTTGTTTGTGCGTATGTTACAGTATTTTGTTGCTGGCATACTGATTGTGTGTGATTGCGTGAACTGTTTTTTAACTGTCGCGGGTCGACTCAGGAGCGCTCCTGTAGTCGAACGTGACGGTGTTGATGTCAAGTCGGTACAACGTGGTTCGGGGACGCCTGAACCGGGTTGTAACTACGTGATGTCAAGGAACGAAGTTTTAAAATGAAAGGGTGAAGGTTTTAAAATTATTGGCCCTGTTGGCATGTCTTGAACTTGATTGGCCCTATGGGCATATGTTTGATTTTTGATTGGCCCGGTGAACGGGGGTCGTCGTGTTGTGTGGGTTGGTTTGCCGTCGCTTGTTTGGTGCACGTCGGTGCGGTCTCGTTGTGGTCTCGTTTACTAATGCTAGTATATAAAGTACGTTTAGCTTGAGCGGTGTAGCGCTTTAGTGATAAGCACGTTAGTGTAAGCTTAAGAGGGTGGACGTTAGTGCGTTTGTACTGTCGTTTTTATTTAAGTTCGCAAACTGAACGTTTGCGTGTATCCGTGCAGAGGATACTGTTTATGGCTCGCGGTAAGCGGGGACGACCATCAGGAACGCGGGGCCAGGCACCCACGCGAGGCCGGCGGGGACGGTCAGCAGGGGCACCAGGGAGGGTGCCGACCGTCGAGCCCGCCGACTATGCGGAGGCACAGGGTACTCCTGTCGGAGAAGACAGGAGGAGTGATGCGGGGCCGTCTGCAGGCACCCCCAGTGTTCCGCCAGTCGCGGACCCTCCAGTGATGACTGCCCTGGATGAGCTTACCAGGACCGTTCAGAGTTTGGTGGCGATCATCGCCAGCCGAGAGTCGGCTTCGCCAGCACCAGAGGCAGCCGCAGTCCCGGTGAGGGCCGCTCAGACAGAGGATCTTACCTCCCGAGCGCTACTAGATTTCCTGAAGCTCGGGATACCTGTTTTTGTCGGGGAGCCGAATCCCGACCTGGCTGAGCGATGGATAGAGCAGGTCACACGAGACTTGGACACATCGGGTGTCGAGGATGGCCGTCGGAGAGTGTCCTTCGCGGCCCATCAGCTGAGAGACAGCGCCTACCACTGGTGGGGGCGGGTGAAGGACACGGTCGGATACGACTACAGCGTATTCCAGGAGGTATTCATGGCACAGTACTTCCCCGAGTCGGCTCGGCTGGAGCGACATCGGCAGTTCTTAGACCTGGAGCAAGGGGGGATGACGGTAGGAGAGTACGAAGCCAGGTTCACAGCCTTGGCCAGATTCGCGCCTGAGATGGTGACGAGCGAGGCGAACCGTTGCCTGCGGTTCCAGGACGGACTGAGGCTGGGCATCCGGAACCAGGTTCTCGCCTTGAGGATACGGAAGTATACCGACCTCGTGGACACCGCAGCTACAGTAGAGCAGGGCGCCAGGGATGCAGTCAGGAGCCGTGAGGTCCGACCTCGGCCGATCAGTTGGGCAGGGCCGTCAGACTCACGAGACTCGCGGAGGCAGAGGACCGCGGGATCCTTCCGACCACCGCCTCATCAGAGTGGATCGAGACAGCAGGGGTCAGTGGCATCAGTGGGGCCAGTCGCCTCAGAGAGGAGGCCGTCATGCTATCACTGCGGGCAACCAGACCACTTACAGCGAGACTGTCCGACGAGGGGAGGAACCGCGGCAGTACCAGCTACTAGCCGGACAGGCCAGGGCTCGGGGTCGAGGGCTGACGAGATCAGCTGTTACCGATGCGGCCGGGCCGGTCACACTATGGCATGGTGCCGAGAGCAGTTGGGGGAGACATCAGTGCAGCGACCGCAGCAGTCGCGAACAGTACAGTCGCCCAGAGGTCGCCCTCGACAGGGTCAGCAGCCGAGATCATCACGGCCGTCTACGAGCGCACCAATTCCGAGACAGCAGCAGAGTAACGTGTATCCAGCAGCCAGTGCGCAGGGTCAGAGGCAGCAGGCCTCGCAGGGGAGAGTATATGCAGTCACCGACTCCAGAGCCCCAGGACCTAGCACGTACCGTGACACCATCCAGGGTACGTGTTTGTTGTATCATTTATGGGCTTTGTTCTTGTTTGATACCGGGGCATCGCACTCTTTTATTTCGTCGGGTTGTGCTGAGAGGTTGGGGTTGAGCTTAGAGCCGTTGAGTCCACCCCTATGCCTGGACACCCCAGTTGGGGGTGGTGTATCGTTGACTAGAGTATGTCGTGCCTGCGAGATTAGAGTCGCAGACTGTCCTTGCCCTGGTGACCTTCTCGTGTTGGGGATGACTACCTTTGATGTGATTTTGGGTATGGATTGGTTGTCGAGGTACCGAGCCAACATCGATTGCTACAGACGACGAGTGACAGTGACAGTGGGCGGTACGAAGGTGACGTGCGTGCTGGGGAGTAAGAGTGGGGTCCTCCTGTCGGCATTGTCTGCAGAGGAGGAAGTACCGGCTGTGCAGAGCCGAGAGTTACCGAGAGTGGTATGCGAGTTCCCCGAGGTCTTTCCTGAGGAGTTGAGCGGGCTGCCACCGATTCGTGAGGTGGAGTTCGGGATTGACCTAGTGCCGGGAACGGCGGCGATATCGATGGCGCCTTACAGGTTTGCGCCGGCAGAGTTGACTGAGCTGTAGCGTCAACTGGAGGAGCTTCAGCAGAAGGGGTTTATCCGTCCGAGTGCATCGCCGTGGGGAGCACCAGCACTCTTCGTGAAGAAGAAGAGTGGAGAGCTACGGATGTGTATAGATTACCGGAAGCTGAACCGGGTTACGGTGAAGAACCGGTACCCGATGCCGAGGATCGATGACTTGTTTGACCAGTTGAGAGGGGCGACTCACTTCTCGAAGATCGATCTGCGATCCGGTTATTATCAGTTGCGAGTCCGTGAGGGGGACGTCGCAAAGACTGCATTCCGGACACGCTATGGGCATTACGAGTTCCTGGTGATGCCATTCGGACTGACGAACGCGCCAGCAGCGTTCATGGACCTGATGAACAGCATCTTCCGGCCGTACCTGGATCAGTTTGTGGTGGTGTTCGTGGACGATATCCTAATATATTCGCAGAACGAGGCGGCGCATGAGGCACATCTGAGGGTTGTTCTGACCCTACTGCGCGAGCACCAGCTATATGCCAACCGGGAGAAGTGCGAGTTCTGGCTCTCTGAGGTGAGATTCCTCGGCCACGTCGTATCCCGTGACGGTATCCTGGTCGATCCGTCGAAGATCGACGCGGTCTCGAAGTGGGCACGGCCCACGAGTGTTTTCGAGATCCGCAGCTTTCTGGGATTGGCAGGCTACTATAGGCGATTTGTCCAGGATTTTGCACGACTAGCCGCACCGATGACTCTGTTAACGCGCAAGGGTGTTGGGTTCGTGTGGACAGATGACTGTGAGCGTGCGTTCGCGGAATTGAAGACTCGACTGACTACAGCTCCAGTGTTAGTGGTGCCCGAGCGAGGGATTGGCTATGATGTTTACTGCGATGCATCCGGAGAGGGACTGGGTTGCGTGCTGATGCAGTCGGGCAGAGTTGTGGCTTATGGCTCCAGGCAGTTGAAGATACACGAGCGCAACTATCCTACCCACGACTTGGAGCTAGCAGCAGTCGTGTTTGCGCTAAAGAGCTGGCGATATTACCTGTACGGCGAGGGGTTTCAGGTGTTCTCGGATCACAAGAGCCTCAAGTACATATTTTCCCAGCGAGACCTGAACATGCGTCAGCGACGGTGGATGGAACTACTCGAGGAGTACGACTTCGAGCTACACTACCACCCAGGCAAGGCTAACGTTGTCGCCGACGCCTTGAGTAGGAAGTCGGCTCCGAGCCTCGCCAGCATATCTGTCCGAGAGTGGGACATGATGGGGGAGCTGAGCACATTCGGGCTTGAGCTAGAGGAGGTTACTGGCGGTGTTGCCATGTGCTCCCTAGTGGCTCAGCCCTCACTGCTTGCCCAAGTGTTGGAGGCGCAGAGGGAGGACGTCGAAGCATCAGAGATCCGCGAGAGAGTCGTCAGGGGTGACGAGGTGGTGGGCTGGCAGGACAGTACTGATTGGGGACTACGGTACCGCGGGGGGCTGTTCGTACCAGTTAACTATAGAGATGCCGTGTTACGAGAGGCACACCATTCGCGTCTCGCAGTGCATCCGGGGGGCACCAAGATGTACCGTGACCTCAGGAGGCACTACTGGTGGCACGGCATGAGGAGAGCAGTCGCAGAGTTTGTGTCGAGATGCCTTGTCTGTCAGCAGGTGAAGGCAGAGCATCAGCGTCCCGCGGGATTGTTACAGCCACTACCGATTGCTCAGTGGAAGTGGGAGCACATTACGATGGATTTCGTGTGTGGACTACCGAGATCGCCCAAGGGAAACGACGCCGTGTGGGTGGTAGTCGACCGGTTGACCAAGTCGGCCCATTTTCTGGCTATGAGGATGACAGACCCGGTCGAAAAGTTGAGCAGTCTGTATATCCAGGAGATAGTGCGCCTCCACGGGGTCCCGGTGTCGATAGTGTCTGACAGGGATCCCCGCTTCACGTCCAGGTTCTGGCCGAGTCTGCAGAAGGCACTGGGGACAGAGGTCCTACTCAGCACAGCACATCATCCTCAGACAGACGGTCAGTCTGAGCGTACCATTCAGATCTTGGAGGACATGCTGCGAGCATGTGTGCTGGATTTCAGGGGATCTTGGGAGACCCACCTGCCATTGGCCGAGTTCGCCTACAACAACAGCTTCCAGGCCAGTATCGGGATGGCACCGTTCGAAGCGTTGTATGGTAGGCCGTGTCGGTCACCAGTATGCTGGGCAGAGGTGGGGGACAAGAGTCTGCTGGGGCCAGATCTTGTCAGAGAGACGACGGAGAAGGTCACATTGATCCGCGATCGGTTGAGGACCGCGCAGAGCCGGCAGAAGAGTTATGCAGACAGGCGACGTCGACCTCTTGAGTTTGCAGTCGGGGATCACGTGTTCCTGAAGGTGAGCCCGAGGAAGGGGCTGGTGCGGTTCAGGCGCAGCGGGGGAAAGTTGGCTCCGAGGTACATAGGCCCGTTCCAGATCTTAGACAGAGTGGGAGTCGTGGCTTATCGTCTGGCGTTGCCACCGCAGCTTGGGAGAGTACATAACGTCTTCCACGTATCCCAGTTGCGGCAGTACAACGCAGACCCCTCCCACGTCATCGAGTGGACTGATATCGAGGTGGCTGATGATGTCTCCTATGAGGAGCAGCCGGTTCG